>JANHZU010002648.1:141609-152191 GCA_032468055.1 Acrochordus granulatus | reverse complement strand
GAGATGAGAGGGAGGAGAGGAGGGGGAGGGGACTGTCTGGAGAGAGAATCTGGAGTCTGAAGTCTCGGGAGTTCCATCTCTTGAAAGCCTTTCACTTAATTTACACTGTTTATGCAGCGAGAGAGCAGAACGTCAGCTCCGTTGTGAGATTTCCCACATGAGCTCATCGCATGGTGCTCATCTTGCGATCAGGATTATCGATGTCAACCTGCTGTACATTCTGGCAAGGTCAGTCACACGCACACCACTCGTGCTTCTCGATGATTTCCTTTTTCAGGTCTACCTGAATTGCCTTCTTCTTATTGCCTTTCATTTCACACTTCTTCAAGGGGCTTCCCGCACCACACACGCTCACGGTACAGCACACGCACAGTAACAGAGTAAACCACATGGCAGTGTAGGCAGAACACGCATGCGGTTGCTGCCTGAATGGTAATGGAGTAAACCACGTGACAGCATAGGCAGAACATGCGCGTGGTTTCTGCCTGAACAGGAAATATAGAGCACGCTGACTGATGACGCATAACTTATCACATGAAGTTTGCTTGTCTATTCTTGTCTAGCAGAATAAAGTTTATTAAATTTCTTTGCTCGTCTTGTGAGAATCTCGTCTTGTGAGATGCTCATCTTGTAAGGTTCCACTGTATTTTTCTTCTGTTGATGGTGAGGGTGTCAACAGAGGAATCAGTGTAATGACAAACAATAGTGGTGATAGTAAGTCTCTATGAAATATTAATCCCTTGATGTTAACTTCTCCCTGTCTTTTAGCATTGACCAGCAACTGTGTCTTCCATTGTATCATTGATCTTTGCACAATACTACTGATGTTTCTACTCCTCCTCTTATTTCTAAGCATTTAATTATCCAGTCTTATGTCAGGGAGTTGAATACCTTCTTGTAATAAATCCAAGTTTTATTCAGATTGGTCTTCCTTCTCTTACAGTTTTCCAAACTGATCTTTTGTCCCTCTGATGTTTAGGCAGTTTCCTTTCTGCTCACGTGGAGCTTGACTACATTAGCCACAACACCAGTTAGCAATATGAAAGTTGTTAGTAAGCAGCTAATTGGTCTGCACTTGCCTGCATCTCTTGTTGGATCTTTAATTATTTGGTAGTTTTTGCCAGATGTTAATCAATCTGAAATTTTACCTCCTTGCAGTATATTGTTAAATCACTTGGCAATGAGTGGGAATTAGTCTGATGTTTCAACCAAAAACCATGCAATTCCTCTTCACTTGATGCGGATCAATTCACAAACCTCCTTGCCCTTTTCTCCATCATTTCTGCTGTTATTGCAAATTCTTTCATTTCAACTTCTTTTTTATTTTTTCCACATCTTTTATCCAAGCTGCATTCTTGTTGGATTTCTTTGGCTAGTGTCATAGCTGTACCAAGAACTAAACTGTTTCTACTTTACTAGGTGCTGAATAGATCATAGGAGTCCCTCCATTGATAGACTGGTAGAAATATTTTTGATTCAATTGAAATGGAAGATTCTGCTTGTAGTGTGCAATTTCAGCTTCAGATCTGCTGATGTTCTTGGCGATAGTTGTTTTTTGTTAGCCACCAAGAGTCTTCGGATTTTGGCGGCATAGAAATCTAATAAATAAATAAAAATAGAATTTCACAATTCTAGTGTTTCCTTGAACTGCCTTGTTTCTAGGTGACATTAAATACTTAGTGTAAAAATACACTAGGTATTTTTAGTCACATCCTTCAGCTTCTTTTCTTTCATATGTTCTTGCTTGCTATTTTCCAATCTGATCTCCCATTTTGGTGGTGCAATGTTTAACTTTTTTTCTTATTTTTTGACTTTGCATCCCAGGTATTCAATTATAACTGCAACCATGCTATACATTAATTGGTTTGTTTTTTGAAATGAGCTGGCACTTATATTGAGATTACAGTATTGGCATCATTTAATACTTATGCTAGCTGGTTCCTTAAAACAAGCTTCAATGTGAGTAACCTTATTCTGTTGTTTTTGTGTTGTTCTACATGTTCTGTTATTCTTTGTTTCAATTCTCTTGTTTGTTTAGTTAGATGGCTTTGTTCTCTTTGAAGAGAAGGCAGAAGAGATGGTGCCTAGTTTAGAAATAAAAATGATGCAGCAATGATGTAGGTTTCCTTACTATTAACTCCCCCTGGTTTGCCTCTATAGTTTAGCTGTTTCTGACAAGGCTTTAATTTCTTTGCTCTGGGCAGACTTTTGCAGTTCTTCAAATTCTACTTCTATCAATTCTATATAGATCAATGTTGATTTGATAACCTATGTACTACGTATGAAAGAAAAACATCCAGAATCAGGATATTCTTTTCAGATATCCTCTTTTTGTAGGTTAACTTGTAATAACAAATAATTATTTATTTGTTTTCAATCTTTTCCTTTCTTTTCAACTTTTCTTTCTACAGCTGTTGGCTCTGGTTGCTCAGTCAGCAGTCCTGAGTCCTCTAGCCCATTTGTCACCAAATGTCTGGGAACTCTAATATCAAGCATGGTTCTTGTTGACCAGCGTGATGACCAATCTAGTATTATTATTACTATTACTAACACTAGTAACTGCTACTGTAATTATTATTTGATACAATCTTTATGATGCTTAATCCAAACTAAGCCATAAATAGTTTACAAAATCTGTAAAATAAAAACAGTAACATAAACATTATTTGGCACAAATTACAACCTTTCAACTCATTGTCACATTCTCTCAGTAACATATAATTTGCTGCAAGAATTAAAACCAACCCCCAAACTCTTTCCAAATAAATCAGATCTTAGTGGCTTTTCTAATGCCAGCAGGTTTGTGTGAATTAGCCAACCCTTCTGTGGAGCACTTTGAATTGTACTCTGAAGCTAATTATTAATTACTGCAATAAAGGTACTATTGAAGGAAACTGAGAGTGCCCTTAACTACTGCATTTGGAATTGCCATAGCTTCTCAGTGATCTTAAAAGGCAGCCTCATGCATAGTGCATTGCAATAACCCAATTGAGAAGTGACAAATGAGATCAGTGCCTATTTATCCAGGATAGTTAGCAGGAGCAGGAGCTATGAGCCCTCGGGAACCTCTAAGTTATTAACTAGTTCAATCCTGGGGAATGTGACCCATCTAGAATCAAAAATTGGTTATCACTGATCTGAATTGCTTTCTGAACTCACACCCACTCAACTTATTGGGTTTATGACTAAGTCTTTCCTTCCTCATCCAGACCATCAAAGATACCAGGCACTTAAATCACATATGCTGTTTGAGAAGAGTGCTAGTGCCTCTGATAGTGGCTTCATAGAGATGTTAAATAGGAAGGGAAGAGAATAGAGCCCTGTGGCATTCCACAAAAGAGTACCCGAGGGTTTTAGGAAAAGTACTTCCTAATAGCAAAGTAAAACATATAGCCATCCTGGAAATTAGATGTTCAGGACACTAGTTCTGGCAGAGAATTATCTAACCTGCCACCGAGTTTGCAGTTCCAGAATTATTTAAATTCCAATGAAACCTATTTATAAATGTGTAGTATATTCTACAGTATAAATCAGGGTATGGTCATTGTCAAACTGAAGAACTGGAATTTGAATGGATGGGCCAGGCTAAAGGCAAACATTGGTATAATCTGAATGTTTATCACTAAAGTGAACCTGTTATTGAAGGCTTGAGTTAATCCTTAAAATATATTCATGTATTTAAAAAACTCAAATTCTAAATTTTGTAGCAATTTTGGGACAAACTCTAGAGACTGGTGAGTCATAGATTTTGTTCCTCCATTTTGGATATTCTTCTCACAGACTTACATACCAGATCAACTTCAGATGTCCCCTAATTATGTTCCATCATGTATGGAATATATCTTTTCTCTGAACCAAGCATAGACAGAAGAGATTTATCCCTTGATGGCTCCCATTTTTAGGATATGAATTATGGAGATAATTGATAATGGCTTAGTACTTGTCAATCAGCACACAAACAAGAGTGAAAAGTATATTTCCAAGATCACACATTAAATAATGCATTTATATATTTAAAAATGATGAGGTCAGACATTTTTACAAAATCTGCAGTCTTGATATTTGCCTTGAAACTGCAGAAGCTAAAAGAATGCGAAGCAGAAACTCCTGTTGACATGCTTAAATTTTTATTAATCACCAAAAGCTCCAAGTATTGCCAGGCCCCATTCTTTGAAATTGGCCCTTAGAGATCTGTAAGTTTCACTGAACAAAAATGTTTGACTGCTTAGGTCACTTCTGGATTGAACACTTTGATCACAGATTTGACAATGAAGATAAGGCCAGTAGAGGTAAGGACTGAAATGCTGACATAGGCAGGCTGGTTTCCCTCATGTCTCTAAGTGAAAACTTATGATCATTTTTTTCCACTGCTTGTTCAGTCTCTATCTTTTCTTTTCATCTAGCAGTGACTTCTTAAAAAGTTGGCATATGACTGAAATCACAAAAATAGATCACTTAATTTTATTAGGAAACGAGGCTGCTATTTCAGATGAATTTCTTTTTTCTTTCTGGTTATGACAAAATTGTCAAAAGGCATTTTAGCTTCCATTCTGTGCAGATCACATGGCCAGTATAAAACATCATTGCTCAGCAAAGGCATGCCTCTGACTGTTATTAAAGACAGATCTGATCCTTGCAAAAACTCTGTGCTATTTTTGAGATAAGTAAACGGCACAGAAGTAAACAATGTGACATTTTGCTTCTACACTCTGCCCAAGATGCAAACCACATACTGCTTTGGAAATATAAAGCATGACAAATCACTAGAAGGTTTTTTTTAAAAAAAACCCTTCAAACTATAGAAACTATACACTTCTCTGTGAATTATACCACTACATTTTCATAGTTAAGCTGCTGTCATTTCTTTGGAAACTTGCCAAGTTCTATTCTCTACAAGTATTTAAAGCAAAACAATATTGTAAATTCTTCTAGTGATTAAAAAAAATTACAACGTTTTGATACTTGTGAGAAAATAAAATCATACATATTGATTCACCTAATGAGTTAAAGATATTCTTAATTAAACCTGCAATCTGTAAATCAGTTAGGCTGATACATGAAGCAGGTGACTGCCAATATTAATTTGTCATTTCAAAATTACCCTCCATGTATCCCAAAATCAAATATTTCAAAAATACAGCCACATCAACCAATCTTTAACACTAGCATTGATGGCAGAGCAATGCTATTACTTGGACAAAAAGTTGGTTATTTCAATAAGAATATGGTTTGGTGAATCGTATGAGAATATACAATACATTGAAAGTAAAATAATTCAAAGAAAATGGCTACACAGATGGTCCAGTTTAAATCACTTCCATAATAAATCACATCTAAATCTATCCACACAGAACAATTAAATTTTGACAATAAAATTAGTAATTGAAAATTGACTGCAGTTACATCAAAATGCTTATAATCAAGTAGTGAATAAATAAGTATATATCAGCTTACCCTCCCAAGTAGCATATATGCATCATTTCCTTTTTAAAAATCTGAATGTTCCAAGAACAGGTTAAAGAGTGCATCATAAAATGGGCTACAAATTTTGATTATAATTCAACAGATGAATTAGTGGGAAGGAATGTGGTTAAAAGGACTGAACATTTTTGTTAATTTTAACTGAAGTTTTTAATAAACATAGTAAAAACTAATACAAATTAAACTAGAAGAAAAAATAAAAAATTAAAGTGCAGAAAATACAGAAAAAGAAAAGAAAAAGTAGAAAATATGACAAAGACAATAATAAATAAGTGGCTTCCAACCTTCATCACACCAAGCATAAAGTAATATACTAATTTTTCACCCTTTTTCAAGTTATAAATATAAAACAAATCCTGTTTTTTCATAGGGTAAGTTAAAAACACAGCTCAGAAATCATTATCCTTCAAACCTTGTTCAATAAAATGTCCATTAGGAGTTACCAGAAATACCAAACAAATAGTTTATCCCTGGTCAAATAAACCAACTTTATATTTCTTCTTTTTGCTCTGCACAATCTTGACTTTTAATTCATTCTATGGCATCACAGGATTTAATCTTTCACCATTCTTTGACATTTAAAAGGAGTCTTCAAAGCTTTCATTAACCTACTTTTAAAATCCCATAAAGAAGCATCATCCAGAATTTCTTGATGTAGCTGTTCCATTTTCAATCCATTTATTTGCCTTTTGTATTCCCATTTTGGCAATCTCATTTGTTTATTTTCCATGCCTTCAAACACTATAATGTCTGTGTCAGGTAAAGTTTTTCTCATCATCTTCTAAAAGTTTTTTTCATTGATATCTGTATCTTTTCTGAGATATTAGTTGTTAGTATTTCAATTCCTCTTTCAAAAAAACTCTTTAACATAAGAAAAGTTACAATCAGTTTAGTAATTTTAGTTCTTTCTGCCTGGCCCTTTAGTTCCCCCTAGTGCCCACTTGCAATCTTCATCAAACCTCAGTTCCTTATATGAGTTTAGTTCCATTTCTGACATTCTTCATGTGTATATTATTTAATTACATACTTGTTTTTCAAATCTTACAGCAAAAATAACAATATTCCAAATCCTTCTGGTCTCCCAATCTGTTTAAAACTTGCTTAAATCAGAATGCTTTGTTTGTTGCTTTTTTTGCTAATTGTATGTTATTTTAAATTCTTAAAATCTCAGTTTAAAATTTCTTAAATTAGAAGAAGTTAAAACTCACCAGATGTCAAATTAAGCTTGCTGTTTTAAAGGTCTCTAAGATCCATAAAATGTTTAAATTTAACATTTTCAAATGTGATTAGAAAGTGAATTTGATTGGCTTAGTGTCCTTATGAAAGATTCCACATTCTGTTGACATTCTAAAAGATGTCATCTCCTTCGACTCCTGCTGCTTAAACTCACAAGAGAGCACTGATATGATATGATAATAGAGCACTCCTGTGAGTTTGAGCACCAGGAGCCAATGGAGAAGACATATTATATTATATTATTATTTTGCTTGGATTACAAGGAATTCACATTGTATGTAAGTTGGGATCTATTAGTCTGCCTATCTGTCTATCTATCTATTACATTTCTTAGATTTCTTTTAGCAGTGTGCCTCATAAAGCAAGTTCTGTAGAATAGAAATGCCTGCGAGTATATGGATGTTAGGTTTATCATGATGCAGTGATGGCACTGGGGTTAGAACCATTCCATTGTCCACCTTTTAATTGTTGCTTGCATGGTTACTGTATCTGAATACTAGAGAAGGCAAAGGGATAGAATTCTTTCCACAGCACAAAAGACTTCCCAATGAATCACGCTTCACAAAAGAATCAGGGTTCGCAATAAAGGATAAATTGTTATGTTGCCTTTTTGCAGTTTATCCTTGACTATATCAAACAATCTGGGGTGTAGTGGCCTAGCAATTAAGAAACTGGGCTTGTCAGCAAGAAGATCAGCAGCCTGAGTTCGAGACCCAAGCGCCGTGTAATGGGGCGAGCTACTGTTATTTGCCATAGCTCCTGCCAACTTAGCAGTTTGAAAGCATGTTAAAATGTAAGTAGATGAATGGGTACCACATAATTCATTGGGAAGACAACAGTGTTCTGTGTGTCTTGGTGTAAAGTCATGCTGGCCGCATAAAATGGAAGTGCTCCCTTACCTGTGAATCAGAGATGAGCACCATCCTTAGAGTTGGACATGACTGGAAAGGAAAATCTTTTTCTTTTTTATATCAAACAATGTGTTTTGGATATACGTGTGAGAATGGGTGAGTGAATGTTATACACATATATATTAAACAGAATGTGTGAGACAAAAATGGCCAACTCTTAAATGTGCTTCTTTAAAGGGTACGGCAATATTCTTGGGGACTCTGTACATAAGTGAGAGTTTTGATAGGTTCCCAGCCTTACATTGTATTTCTTTTCATGTCCTGGAAATTCTACTGTTTGCCAATGTCATCACTTTATCCTTTTAGCGCAAAAATATGTATTCTGTTGGGTGGCAGTCATATTGAGGAGAACCTGGCACCCATGGATCTCAACTCTACTGGCAGTAAAAAATAGCTAAATGTAAAATGTATTTGTCTGCAAGTATCTGGTAGTGCATGAGCATAAAATTTATTCTATCTCCAGATTAAGATACATTTGGAATGGAGTCTGTGGTAATTTTGTATTGCACTGGAAGATACCCAATATTGTAGAACCTAAGTACATGTAAGTGATTATACTGATAATGTCTTCTTTAGATCCATATCTAAGAAAGGAAGATTGTGAATGGACAGCATAGCAGTAAAGAATGATGAACTTCATTTTCATTGTAGTATATTTCCAATTTTTATGGAAATATGATTTCTGGTTGGATTGCCGGCCACCTACTAAGTATGCTAGACATTTCTTTTATATTTTCATGTCTGCGGCAATAGTGCCTAGTTTTATTCATGTAAAAAAGGAAGAAATAAAATAAATATGTAGCACAGTTCTTTTCTGCATCTTAATCTCTTCCCATCTCCTCCTAATTTCTTCCATGTTATTATTTAATGGGGATTTTTTTAAAAAAATGAAGCACACTGTAAGCTATTTGTATAAATGAATAATTACAATTGTCACAGATTTTCAAAGCTAATTAGGTTTAATAATAATACAAGGTAAGGAAGTTTTGTTTACATGCTACAAAATAATAGTTTGTGTTCTAAAGCAGAACTTTACTCTCTCATCCATAAGAGTTCTAGATGTACTTTTATCTTAAAAAAGGGAAAAATTTAACAGCTTAATTAGCTGTAAATAAATAAAGATGCTATAAATACTAGGCTTGTAGCAAAATCAGAGGCACATTAAAGATAACGCACTTTGGGGTCTTGCAGATCAGTTAGCAAGGCGCTGAGCATTGCACAGAGAACTGGCAGCTGCTTTGAGTCAGCGGAGCAACCCAAAATGCTGTAGGTAGAGCAATGTGTGCACGGATAATTTAAAGGCTCACTTTACCTTATTTACATTTTTAGCCCCTATGGGATTTAAAGAGCCCTGCTTCGATTCATGAAAACTGCTGTACTAAACAGCTTGCTTGATATCTCCCGGCTATAGAGGAGTTTACTAAGTTCTTTGAATTTAAATGAACAAGGACTTGTTTATCCATTGCAGTTTGCTTCATGACCACTTCCCTGGTGGTTTTACTCCTCTGCTGTTGGGAAGACTTTATAACTACTCCTCCCTCCTCGAAATGACCAGCTTCAGACAACCAAATTTGTGGAACTAAACTCTAGCTCTAAAGAAGACAAGTTTTAGAAATGGTATTCATCCTCTTTTTCCAAAGATGGAGAACTGCATTGGACTAAAACTCCCATAATCGCCAGCTAGTATTCTGAAAACTACCTTCATTATCATTTATGTATATTAAACATATTTTGTGGGCTGATGCAACATATAATCACAGTCTATAGTATATGCATATGAAAAGGCTTAGGAGTACACTAACAATAGATTGTCTAAATGAGAGCCCATTTTAAACAGATGCTACAAACTAATGGACAGATATCATTCTTCTATTAGTACTGAAATAATGTTACAATTGGAGAGATCTTTGTTGAACTTCAAATAGCAATAATTGCTCTTCAAAGACTTTCAAATGGCAGTCTCAGTTTTTCAAAGCAGCACTTATATGCATTAGGATGCCAGTTATATGAATGAGAACAGCATATATATTTGTGTCTACTTTTTTGCACAGTATCAGTTTTCAAAAGCTCATGAAGTCCCCATAGGAACAATAGGCATATTTCAGTTCACTTGAATATTTTATCCATCTGGTTTATCTTTTTACTTTTACTACTGTATATATCTCATATTACTTTTAAAACTGAAGTTGATAATGTCATCTCCTGTAAATGGCAATCACTGTGTCTCCCCAATTAATAATAATAAAATGCAATCTATGTTCTTGCACCAGATCTCAGTAAATCAGTCATTTTTAATTTTGAAAAATAATATTTTAATTTTATTTTAATATTTTTGGGTGACACAATCACAAAATAATGTCTATTTGCTTAAAAATGCTGCTGACCTTTAATTAAATGCACATTCCTATAGCTAAGATCAATGTTTCTGCCAACATTATTCTAACATAGCCATTTTTCTGGTACCTGAGCATTTCTGTTCCAATTTCAAAGTTGCCATCATCAGATTTTTCTGGGAATAAAGTCTGTTGAGCACCATAGGACTTATTTCTATGTGAGCATTGTTGTGCAAGAATAATAGAAGACTGTTATGTAAATATGTATTCTAACAGGAATTTCACAGCTTATATGCT
This sequence comes from Acrochordus granulatus, assembly GCA_032468055.1. Lineage (NCBI taxonomy): Eukaryota > Metazoa > Chordata > Lepidosauria > Squamata > Acrochordidae > Acrochordus > Acrochordus granulatus. The sequence goes on along the minus strand of JANHZU010002648.1, from coordinate 141,933 downwards.
AAACATACTATCTGACTGATCATGTTGTAAGTAGATAAATTTCGTGACTGGTACTTTAGAAGTAGAATAACTGAAATCTTAAACCTTTAGTGAATTATCAAGTGATTTATTTAGAAAGCTTGAACTAAAACCATATAGATCACTGAGGTTTCTGTCTTACATTTTAAAAATGTTAACTGGAATGTTTTGAAAGCTTGTACTAAAATTGGCTGATTCTTCCACTTTTAATTTTGTTAAATTTTCTGACAATTTGTAACACAACTTCTGTTTATGAACTAAAATAAGAACAATTTTATGAATATTCACAAACATTTTCATATGCCT
>JANHZU010002648.1:88008-107132 GCA_032468055.1 Acrochordus granulatus | reverse complement strand
ATGCTGGGAAGGATTGAAGGGAAGAGGAGAAGGGGACGGCAGAGGATGAGATGGATAGATAGCATAGTCAGTGTGAGCTTTGGAAGACTCCGGGAGACAGTGCAAGACAGGCATAATGCAGTCCATGGGGTCGCGAAGAGTCAGACATGACTGCGCGACTGAACAAAAAAAAAAATGATATTCTCTCCGAAGTCTCAACAATTTTTTTTAAATTTACAGAGTATTACCAATTTTTCTTTCCCATGTTATAGAACCATTGCATGAAAAAGCTATATAGTAGGCAGAAATTCAACAAAAGGATGGGGAAATTTATCTGGTCATCTGTACATTGCATAGCTTATTAAAGGGTGGCATTTCTAGTGATATCTAGTTGAAGAATATGGAATGCTAAGTTACCAGATCTAATCTGCAAAAACCCAGCAACACACTAGAAAGGGATAGACATGGCAGGAAAGGGATACAGAAAATCTTAACTCTTTGCTATTGTCTAATAGCCATCTGAATGTTTACAGACCGGATCTGGTAGTGTCTAATTATCTATTTATCTGTCTGTCTGTCTATCCACCTACCTACCTACATATTTACCTCTCTACAAAGATTTTAAAGAATGCACTACTCTGAATGTCTTTGAGTGATTTATATTATAAGAAAAAAAAAGAACAATAAAATAGAAAAACAGGGGAGATACCTCCTGAATAAAATGTGTGTGTGGTGATAGTGGTGATGGTAATAAAGAACCATACACAAATCTTACATAGGTTCATTAACTATCCTACCCCAAAGTGGGAGAATATATCTGGTATTTCAGAGCCTTTTGAAATATAAACAGCTTTGTGGATGAAAAGTGTGGGCAAAAATAGAAGGAGAAAACAGAAAAATGAAGAAAAAAAGCAATTATGACTGATATCAGCAGCTGACACTAATCTTGGCGTCCCTTTGTTAAAAGAGGAAATTAATGGGTAGGGTCAGCCTCATCCAGCTGATAGATTCTATCTTCATTTTAATATAACCCAATGGACCACATGCTTTGATTTCAAATTGATTTCAGAAGAATACATGTTCATCAACAGAAGGGCCCATTATTATTGACTTCATTGCTCTTCATGGTTTTGGCCTACAAAATGCTTTGTTGGTCTGACATAATGATTTTTAATAAGATAAAAGAAGTGTAGATAGGATTGCCAGTCTTAACTGTACCCATTTAAAATGTAGCATTCCCTGTCGATGGATAGGGACAGTGACTATACCACTAGTTTTAGTTCAGTTTGGCCAGTATGTCACAAACTCAGCTAAACCCAGTTTTTCACCAAGTAATTCTGTACAACCCTATCATTTAAGCTATCAGAAGTTGATTATATCCTCAAGTGACAACAGAAACAAAGATTCCTTTAATAAATAAGGATGCATGAATCTAAGCAGACACTGTTGTGAAATAACATACGTTAAAATTATGGAAGGCAGGATGTTGAGAAGTTATCTCTTTCATATATTTTTTAATTTTATTCAAAGTTTTAAAAATGAAGATAAAAACTAATGCAAGATAATATAAAGTGTGGGTAAAAAAAGAAACCAAAGAGAAAACTAAAAGTGCAAGAAAGAAAAAAAAAGTTAAAAATAGAAAAGAATGAAAGAGATACAAAGAAGTGGTTTCCTCTTTACAGGAGTTGAAAATTCAGTTATAAATTTACTACATTCTAATGTGTGGTTTAATTTGTAATATCCACTGTGAATGTGTTTAGATGCTATGACTCAAGATGCCTGCAGGTAGCTCAAAGAAGGAACTTAATTTATAAAACTGTTAAGATTCCACATTATGTTCAGAAGTGTTATGTCCAACTATTGATGCATTAAATGGATGGATTTCATACTTAGGTAACAATATAAAAAGTGATAGGCCTGTAAATGCAAATAAAAATTTAATATAGAACACAAAGTTATTTTATACATGCCATCATGATTTTTCCCCTTGTTAGTCTATATCAGCTTGTAAACTGTTGGTGCCAAACAACATCTGTTAGTACTGCATCAATATTTAAGTCGGTATTAGGTATTAATCATAATATTTAAGATGCTACCATGCTATAAACATATATTGGGGTATTTTATGAGTTGCAAAGTATTGTTTAAATCTAGATGGAATCTGAAAAAAAATTAGGACTGTAACATACTTCGGAAAGCATATAAACTCCATTTCTAGTTGGCAACTGTAGTCTAACCCACTGTGAAAAATCTTAGCACCCAAATGATATGCTATCCTCAGATTTCCTTTCAATTGTTTCCAGAGTACCCTTTTTCCACACTGCCAAATTTCAGCAACATGGTATACTAACATTTTGAAGTGGGGAGCACCTGAAAACTGTATTTTACATCCTAAACCCTTGAAGAGGGAAACTCCATCTCCTAAACAGGAGGAAAAATAGAATAACATAAGTGTACTATTTACAAGTCTCATGTAGCTGTACAACTCTCTCAAAAATAAAATTGAGAGTATCACTTTGCCACCTAGGTATTATCCACCACAGATCGAACCCCTAAGGCAGGGGTGTCTAAACTTGGCAACTTTAAGACGTGTGGACTTCAGCTTCCAGAATTTTGGAAAACAGCGTAGCTGTCTGAGGATATATCTATATCTTAAAGTTGCCAAGATTGGATACACTTGCCCTAAAGGTTTGCAAACCTTAGCCCACAGCCCACATTAAAAAATGATCTTGACAAACTTTTGTCAAGAATTGTGTTTGCCTTTTGAAAGAGAGAGGAAGCAAATTGTCAGAAAGAGAGAGAAGGGATGGTGTCTATCCCTACTCTAGCTCTACTATCCCTGTTACTCCCACCCAACAATGGCCTGTGGCCCTAATAGATTATCCTCAAAGCCAACTTCTGGTTTGAGTGATGAGCTAAAAGTTGTAATAAATTTTATGTTTCTGTTTTGCATTCTTCGCTCTTAGATGCTTACAGTTCTTATAGTCTTCTCTGCGTCTGAGCTAGACTGATTTTGTTCAAATATTGTCGTAATTAGTTACAGGTGAATTGTTCCTTTTTCATCCCCTCTATATATCGGCAATATCATTGTCATCTAAGTGTCTCTTATTTACCGTTATGCTGTGACATCATAAAAGCTATCTCAGCTGTTCTGTTGTAAGGGCAGCTCTTTATGGAACATAAAAGGATACAAAAAGGTTTGTAAAGACCAAAGGTAGGATCAGATAAAGAAAATGGGAGAGAAACAGGCATCTTGGGATGGTAACTACCTCTACTATATACTGACAGGAAGTTGTATATTTTTAGAATATACTGGAAAGAATGGCCCTTTTACTTTGGTTTTTATGGTTTACCATGAGCTGCAATTTTCTGGCCTTATATGCAGTTGTAACACAAGTCAGGGAGGTTTTATGATAGCTGCCAGAGTTCATAAATGATGGCATACACTAAAATATTTATAGAACTGTAAAATCTTGCTTTCTCTCTGGTTTAGCAGATGGGGCCCTAAAAGCAGTTTCTGGATTGTCACATTTCTTTACTCTTTGAAAACAAAGAAGTCTATTATCATTTTTCTCAGTCCCTCCTCTTTCTCTACAGTCCTGCCAACTAGTTCACCAAATCACATATTATACCATAATCTATGCTATTGGTCCTTAAGGTAGGAGCTGCCATTAGTAAAAGATACGCAATCACTCTGAAAAATTCTACTGAACGCTGAAGTTGTGGGGTTTCTGCAATTGGATGTTGATCCTACAAATTACTATGTATTTGTTTATATCTTATTTTATTAATTTATGTTTATTTTAACAATCGTAAGCCACTTCTCAAAACTAGTTTTTCCCAAGATGGAGTTTTAATGCAATTCAGTTTGAAGGAGAGAAAAATACTTGGTGACTTTCCATCCTGAATAACGGAGATTAATTCTGTTTATATGCTGAACCGTGTCTTCCTCAGTACCTTGTGCATGATTACAGCTATTCATTTCTGCTCAGCAGAGTATAATAAGTATCTATATTGTTAGTAAATCTGGTAAAAAATTTAGATTGGTGGTGGTGGGATCTAAGGAAATGCCATCATTCTCTTTTATCTGATATCCAGTCATGGATAGTCTCTAGGCAAATGCCCTCAGCAGCCATGCAAAAATGGAAACTTCTTAACAAAATCCAGAGCCCATGCTTCTTGATTCACAGTCTCTGCTTATGAGCTGATGACCATAGAGCTTTCATTTTGCTAAGATTTAGAGCTATCCAAATGGGGCTACTTAGAAGGTATTCTGTTGCATTTTAATTAATTTATGTAGAAGAACGGAGGAGCGTGCAAAACCACATCTGCAACCTGCAGTTGTGCATTTCAATGCTAGGCATGTTGTGTTTGGTTGTGGAGCCTATGTATTGTCTTTAAATAAAGATTCTGAATCAGGTTAAGAAACGCCCCAGTCTACAGGAATTTTATCATTTACAATACAACCTACTCTATGTATGTTTTAGCCACAAATTTAATTTGAAGGAAGTGTGTATATAAATGTAATTTTATCATGTGTAGATTGATCTGCTTGGATGCAAATCCACTTCTGTAAATACATGATTTATTGAATTAATTTAACTGCTTGCGCTAGGCAAGAAGGCTTAGCAATTATAGTGGACTTGCTAACTAGGCTGTGTGCTAGAAGAAGAGAAAGGTTCTTCTGCCTCCTGAGGGAAGCTTTATAAAAAATGACCAGGCATATCTATTATATGACTGTAACCCTTATTATATGGATTATAGCAAAATATGCTTTATCTTCTGCAGGTAGGTTTTATCTTGATGGAAAAGGAAACATTTCATTCTGGTAAGACGAAAAATAAAACACCCTTTTAAAACAGTGGCTCTGAATCTGGAACTGTGTTCAGATTTGGGTGAAGAAGGTGGCAATGGCAGTATTAGTCCAAAATGTGATCATGTGAGTAATTGAGAATAGAGGGTTACATACATTAGTAAGTGATGAAAAGGGTTTATAATATAACAGCGCATTCTATTTGCTGTTCCCTTGACTGACTCATATTCTTTTTCCTATATAGACAAAAGAATGTTTAATATTGATGCCATTAATTAGTTGCATTAACATCAACAAGGAACTTATGGGAAATAGAGTAGTGTTTAGTTGATCTTGGATCATTCTCTCAACTGTGTTCAGTTTAAGGATGAATACAATTTTGCTTAATCTGGACATATTTCGAAGTATTATCAAGATACATTGCACCAAATTAATTTCTGGATCAACATAATGTGCAATATGTCCACATTCTTTGCACTTATTAAACCATTGAGCTTAAGTTTTTCAAATAACAGGTAAAAGTAATTGGCTTGTGTTCAAGCTACTTTGGTTCCCAAATGAATTGTCAAAAGCTGAGGTTGTACAATTTGACAAACAAAAAGAGCTATATAAATATATGTATCGTTGTTCTTCAGGTTTGAAGAAGACACACTGTTGTGCAGTTCATCTTTGGAGACGAAGGTGGCTCTGGAGTCCCAGTTTGGAAGAGCAGATACTAGCAAATAGGGGCACAGAAAGCTCACTGTTGAAGTAATGGTGGATATTATTCTATGATGCTGCTCAAAGGACTAGGAATATCACCACACCACATCCAGCTCATATAATCATTGTACTCTGATCAGGTAACCACTGTAAGACTGGCATCTGGAGAAAACAAAATGGTTCAAAATTGGAAAAGACACTCAGCAAGGTTGCATCCTGTCACCTATATTTTTCAATATATACACAGGAGCAGCTATGAGAAATGCATATTTGGAGGATTCTACCATTGGGGTTAAAATAGGTGGTAGGAATATCAACAACCTCCGATATGCAGATGACACAACATTGCTTGTGGAAAGCAAGGAAGATCTGGAGTGGCTAATCCTGAAAGTCAAAGATGAAAGTGCAAAATTTGGACTGTACCTGAGTATCAAGAAAACAAAGTTAATGACAACTGCAGAAAACACACAGGTCAGGGTGCAGATTGGCAATGAGACCACAGAAACAGTAAAGGGATTCGATTTCCTGAGTTCTAAAATAGACCAATGTGGTGACTGCAGTTCTGAGATCAGAAGGTGTATAGCATTTGGAAGAACTGCAATGTCCAGCATGAGCAACATCTGGAAGAATAAAGCGTCCTGACCAAATGCAGATTAGCCAATACAATAATTTTTTCAGTTGCTCCTTATGGATGAGAAACTTGAACTCTGAAAAAGGCAGACAGAAAAAGGGTGGATGCTTTCAAACTGTGGTGCTGGAGATGACTTTTATACATCCAGTGGACTGCAAAAATAACAAATAAAGAAGTCTGAGTCTCACCAAAAATATCACAAAAATAACAAACAAAGAAGTTCGAGACTCACCAAAAATATCACTCAAAGCCGAAATCACTAAACAAAGGCTTTCATACTTTGGCCATGTCATGTGAGCTGACTTACTTGAAAAGTTAATCATGCTGGAGTGATCAGTGGAAAAAGGAGAAGGGGCCACCCTAGTGCTTGGTGGCTGGACATTATAAAGAATAACACCGGGATGATTATGGCGGATCTGAAAGAAGTGATGCAAGACAAGGGGGCTAATCCATAGAGTGGCTGAGGGTCAGACACAACTGAATGGTTGATGATGATGATGGATTTTTATCAAATTTTGGCTTTACTTGATTTCAAAACTGGGGAAAGCCTCAAAGCACAGGGCTTGCCAGTGGTTTTGGCAGAGATGCAGCTTAAAGTTCCCTTGGCTAGATACCACAATGGCGTAGGATTTCTTTCACAGCATCTTTGTAGTGCAAAGATCTTTGACCTCAAGATCTCTACAAATAGTGGTGAAAATCCAGTTCCCAGGTCTATACTCTGTTGAGTCCTATTGGGGTTAAAATTGATTTTTATTGCAATTAGCTTTCCAGCCCTCCTCCCAGAGCTCATCCTCAGAGGATAGAAAAAACCATACATACACACTGCCGTAATCCATAAATGACAATCACAAGCCAAAAGTAACACCACAAGCTCTTTAAATGGCTGGTCAATTTCCTCCTATTAATTAGTCATTCCCTGCCTCCCCTTTAGATCAATTCATTCAGGTGCAAACCATTGTCCCATATTCACTCCCCTTGTTGACCTGCCTTCACAACCAGGGAGGGGAGGGGGAGGAGGGGGAAAGAGGTAGGAGACAGGAGGAATTCTTAACTCTTTTGCTATTTCTGTTTCATTGGGAGATGTTATAACATATTGCTTGATAGGCAGGAGGAGTCCCCTTTATCTGTTAACATATGTAGGCCCATCTCCCATGCTTCAATGATCTCCCTCGCTAACTTGTTGCCTGTGTGGCTAATGATAGTCATTGCTGTCAAGTGAAATGTGTGCTTACATTCCTGAGTATGCAAGATCTCTTCCCAGATTCCCATACACTACTGAGCAACTAGAAAGGCATATGGCAGACACCCATCTTATCTAGGTTCTGATAATCAGAAACTTAATGTTGGTGGATTCTGTATGATCCAAGACCTCCAGGTTAGCAGCATAGTGAATGCTGAGTGAATGAAGTGAAGAGTATCATGTGAAATTTCTGCAGTTGTTTGATGTACCATCAGTACAGAGTCCAGGACTCCCATCCATATAGGAGAGAAGGGATAAAGACTTTCAGCTTTGTGGCAATATGGATGTTGTGTTAATTGAGCACTTTAATACACAGCCACCACAGTACCTCATTGGTGTTACTGATCCTGGAGTCAATTTTCAAGATTCATCACTCAAGATGATACTTCCTAAGTAATTGAAGCTGTTTACATTTGTCACCTGGGTGTCATCAACAGTGATTTTTGGTTCTACACATTTGGTATTTGGCTTGTAAAGTACTTCAATCTTATTCAGACTGATAATCAGGCCAAAGAGCATAGTGGCCACTGAGAGTTTGTTCAGCATCAACTGTAGATCACTGTCCTTGTACAGCAGGAGTGCACAGTCATCAGCAAATAGGATTCCTTGAATGATTGTATGGAAGAATTTTGTCCTGTGTTCAAGCAGCAAAGGTCAAAGAGAGACACATCCATTTGGTACCTGTTATATATTCCCTTCTTCAGACCCTGGATAGTCCATGATAATATGCAAGTAAAGAACAGATTAAGTAGGAATGGGGCTAGCGCACATCCCTGTTTTATCCTATTAGAAATGGTAAATGCAGCTGTTGTATCACCAATGTAAAGAACCTGTTCTGTTATGAAGTAGCTGAATCAACTTCATGAATTTCCTTGGGCATACATGACAACTCAGGATGATCCAGAGAGCCTCCCTGTTTATAGTGTCAAATGCCTTTGTCAGAGAGATGAAGACAGAGTAAAGAGGTTTGTTCTTCTGAGTTTACCCTTGGACTTGCCTTATAGCAAATATATCTGCATTATTCCATTCTGGCTGAAAGCCACACTGTGTCTCAGGGAGGTTCCTTAGCAGGAACACTATCCTGCCCTATTGCTTTGTTTGAGCTCATCCTCATCAGTAGAGGAAAGCAAGTCTAGAACTTCCAAAATTGGCAGTTGAGGAATCTGCTGTAAGACATCATGATCCTGATTTAATAGGACTACAAAATGACTTAATGGCACTGAAGAACTCTCTGGAGTATGCATGTTGCACAGCATTCCACTTGCTCAGCCTTCCTGTGCCATCATTCATTCTGCATTTCTTGCAGGTCTATCTGTATTTTGGACTATAGGTGCTTAAACTAGTCTTTCTTTGAGAGGGATGATGGATTGTTCTGCTCGTATGTATAGATCTTGTTCTTGGTCTGGAGGGCTGCTTCAACAGTTTTGTAGTTTTCAGCAAACTGGTCTTGATATACCAAGGTTTTCAATCCAATTACAGTTGTTGCAGTCAGTGTGATGACATCTTTAAACTGTGTCCACTTTTCAGAACAGGTCCCCAGTCTATGGATTTGCATTTTCAATGTATGTGCAATATCCTCAATTTTCTTTGCCCTTATTAGAACCATTGAGCTTAAGTTTTTTCATACAACAGGTATAGTACATACACCCAGTGAATCCTGTAGCAATTCCATTACAAAAGTTCATAGGACTGGATCAGAGAGAATGCCCTATTCACAGGTTGGACATGGTAATACATCTGACATTAGTAAGATGCAGATTTATTTGAAATGATCAGGCATTGAGTCAATATGTTAGTGTCCTCCACATGCTGATTTATAGATCATTGATTAAACTGGAAAAAAACAGGGGAAGATGATATTGACATAAGATTCCATTAGAGGAAACTCCAATTGTAAGTTGTCATCACAATGCAATTTGAACTGTTAGGTTTCCTCTCATTTTACTGTAGCCAAATATCTATGTATATTCTCATTAATCCAGGTCATGTCTTGTAGCAAAAGTGCAAAATATTTTTGCAAACTTTCTTAAAAGGCAACTGGATTTTTATTTTTAGATGTTCCAGGGAAATGTTTCAGCTTCCATCCAGGAGTCTTCCTCAGTCTGAAATGTTTTCCAGTAACATCTAAAAATAAAAGTTCAGTTCCCTTTTTAAGAAAATTTGTACTTTTTTTTCTTGCAATTTTGCTCTCATTTTATTGTGTTACTTATCCAGAACAGTCCTTATCCTTGGAATCCATTATAAAAAAAACCAAACTATGTGGGAATTATTGAATATAGTCCTTTATTGTTCAGGCTTGCATAATCAAACCCATTTTGCAAAGTATTCTTTCAAAAGTTCAGAGTTACAGAAATATTACATAAATGTATGCCTTTCAGGTGGTGTCTATATACAAGTACAGGCATATCAAAATGCAATACTTTATTACTGTAATGGCATAACAGATGTATTGCTAGATGTATTGCTAGATATATTACTATGAATTACTTTGGTGGGTATGCCTTTTAAAAAGCATCAATTAAATTAAGGAACATATATTTTATCTGCATAAAATATATTAATATGATATTAATCTGCACAACATTAAACTTCATAACTACTAGAATGTTTATCTCTGTTTTAATTTTTTGTTCTGGTTTAAATCTTTACCTTCCTCAGCCAGGTTGCCTCGAGATGTGCTTAGTTTTTCTCCCATCATTCTCATCCAAGGCCATCTTATACTGCAGCACTTCTGGGAGTGCATGGTAGAAAAGACAGTTTTAGGGCAGCATCTACTTATTTATCCATTTTCAATGATGCTACAATTATTATGAATGTTTAAAATCAAATCTCGGGCTTAATACTTAGCATTTGCTCAGTCACTGACGATCTGTTCCTGTTATTCATGTAACTGGTATTTTATTTGAGCAGAAGAATCCAGATCAAACAATATCATGTAAGGAGACGCAGTGGTATAGTGGCTTAATGATGCTGACTTTGTCAACCAGAAATGGCCAATGCTCTAGTGGTTCAAGTTGCAGCACCACATATTGGAGTGAGCTCCATCACTTGCCTTTAGCTCCTGTCCACCCAGCAGTTCAAAAGCATGCAATATTATGAGTATTCCCACTCCAGTGGGAAGACTGGCTGTGTTGTGAGGAAAGCAGGAGGTGGTGTTGAACCTACCCAGATGTGGGCCATGGCCAGAACAAGCAGAGGAGGGCCCCACATGAACAGTAGAAGATCAAAATGCCACTAGCCAGTTAATGCTAGTAATTAATTGTCATTGTTAGTAATGTTGTCAGTGATTAGTAATGTTGTCAGAGCTGTCAAGAATCGCTTTGAGAAGTCAGCATATAAATGTGTGTAAATAAATGTACATCTTCAATAATATCACAATAAAGGATTTAACAGAGTAAAGAAAAACCATACCATTAAAAAATAAATGGCATGATTCAAAGTCAAACTTTTTGAAATCCTCTTATATTTAATAGGAGAGATGGACAGATCACTCCCATGCTGCCACGGGACTTGCAAGCAGCTAATTGGAGTGAGAATGTATCCAAATATATATGAAGCTTGCTCATCTTTCAAGAAGCTATATATTTCTGAAAGAGCGGAGAGAGAAAATCTTGAAGCAGTTTTGAGAAAGGAGCAACTTATTCAGAGTGCTGGGTAAGATCCGAAATCCATAAAACCTAGGACTGTAGTTTGAAGCTTATCCCACTGTCCCTTTCTGTCAAACAAGTTTGGCACTTTGGTTTCAGGGTGCTGCTTCCCTAAAAGGTCCAACTTGGTGCAGCAAGACTTGAGGGTTTGGCTTGGGAGGGAAGCAATCAGATGTCATATTTTTGGACACATAAAAGTCTTGACTACTGGAATCAATATCAGAGTCCAGTTCTAATAGATATGCATGCATAATGGTGCCTTCTGTCACAGGTGGTAGTCTGAATTCTGTGACAGTTACAATAGCTCAAGTATAATGTTTAGACTTGACTTCACCAGCTGTTCCAGATTAAAATAAACCTTTAAAGGTAAATCTGTCTTGATTTTTTTAATTGGCTTTTTTATAATCCTTTCTGTTTAAATAGGAACAATTCCTATTGAACACTGATGAACTTGTTTGGAAGACAGGTGACAAGCTGTAGTTTCTTATTTCAAGCATTCCAGGGGATGAACTAATGACATTATTTTTTGCAGTAGGGTAGATTTCACATCAATACCCACACACCATGACTGCACAAAACCCAATTTCAGCAGTTGGATGGCCTGCTAATTATTCTAATCATTTTTTGCATAGCTTCAGCAAATCATCTCTCTTCCCATTTCAGGAGCCATAAGACCAAGTGTTCCCATTAACCCGTTTCTTGGAATAATGCAAAGCTGGCAAATAAACTCAATTATTATTTTATTCCAGAAGAAAACAAATGATTTACATTTATATGCCAACATTTTCTTCTTTGTTGCCCCTTAAGACCTGTGAAATGATTTATAAGGAAACAGAAATGCTGGCACAGATGTTTTACAGCTTGAGCTTGTTTGCTTTGCACAGTATGATGGGCCATTCTGTGAACATGTGCCAACACACAGGTAGTCTATGAAATGACACATGTGCCAGAAGCATCCTTATTGTTGCAACAAAGGCCAGTGGGGATCTTGATGGCTAGGAAAATGTTTTGGCACACTTCCCTTTCAACAGGGTATTTCAGTGTGGCTTATACATAAGAAAGGAAAAGGAAAATAGCTGGTTCTCATAATTAGTTGCCTCATTTAAATTCCTAATGGACTTGGGGTTTGGGAAAATGGTTTTAGTGAAGAACAGTAGACAGCTTTAGATACGTGTTTTTTTCTTTTAAAAAAGATAAAAGAATGAACTGACCTGAGGAACAACATTGTAATATAAAAAGAAGCTTCTAGTACATCCCATTGGAAGGCAGATGCTACCAGGAAAAAAAAAGGAATGTTTAGTCTTGGCAGGATAAATAAGAATCTCATATCATTTTAGAGGTCATTTAAATAATGTACTGATAAGTAGAATCGGATTATAAGATTAATATATCAACTATTGCTGTTTCACAGAAGCAGAAATGAAATTAAATTTTGATCCTGATCCTTGAGATTTTGCAACATAATTCTCTGATGCAAACACATCTGCAAAAATGCATGCATATAGCACATAAAAATTAATTTCAATAAAGAAAATATTTTTAAAAGTTGTACTAGGCAGAATTGAATATAAAAATAGCCATAGTATATAAACTAGAATGTAAATACATACGATTTCCATGCAGATCTTCAAAAATGGGACAGAAAAAAAGTAAGATAAAACAATGAATACAAAAACATTGAATGACTTTTCCATCTGTAGAGACAATAGTAAAGCTGTAGCTGTTATGTTTGCCACAGCCGATTCACACTTTATAAAATATAAACTACACTTGTCAAGTGATGAACATGAATGTGTGAACCAGCCCTCTGAGCAAAAAAGAGAAAGTCTGACTGGATTTCTTCAAACACTATGAAGCACAATCAAGATTGATTCCTTTTGCATCTGCTGCAGGCAGATATTCTGTTGAGTACAAAATGCAAAGTTCTTCTAGATTCCAGGAATGAATGAGACAAGTCAAAGAGCAAATAATGAATAGTGACTGTTTTGGAATTCATTCTCTCCATGGGTTCTTCAAATTGGCCCATATTTTGTTCAGCATAGAAAGATCCCAGTGCACATTTTTAAAAGCAAACTCGGGATTTTAGTGTATTTAGGAAGATTTTCTCCCCTTCTCAGGGGCTATTCTACATCTGTGCTGTATCTTTTTTATTTTAAGCAGTATACTGGGTCTAGCTGGTAGATCTACATATTCACCTCATACCTGACTCCTAAATTAATTTATTTTTTATAGCAACTGAAAAGCTGTTTCTAAACCCTAGTGTCACTGTTTCTTAAACTTGCATATTTAATTCTGGCAAATATTTATGAATTATATATAATACAAAATTATATATCAAGTGAGTCTAGGCTTCTATTACCTTCTTTAGACTTTTAACTTTTTTTAATAAAAAAAGTCTTATGATATTACAATGGGGCATAAATAAAGAAATAAACAATACTGTTGTTTTAGGTAGGTGAGTGCTTTATAGGATAGATGGGTAGATGCAATAGACAGATAGATGGACAAACAACTCCAGCCATTTTTGAGGATAAACTCCACTGTTTGAAATGCTGGAAAAAATAAACATAAATTAAGGAGTGGAAAGATAGGAATTGTTTATAAAAACTATAGCATTTTTAAACTAGTTTTGGCATTTTGGTTTCTGATTACTATGAACATTTGACTGTTACATATTGTTTGTCAAATTTTATACCAACTCTTCCCACCCATGAATAGTCCTTAAGGCTAAAGAATTATTTTCAGCTACCTTACAGTATGTGTTAAATACTCTGAACTCTGCTATGTCATTCAGTCATGTGATATTGCCTTAAATCATTTCCAGTTTAATGTTGTAGCAAAGCTAACGGTGCTGAGTTCCACCCATACACACAGCTGCTCTTTCACCTCCATTCCAGCATGACTTCCCAATACAAAACAGTTTGATGCCTGGACACAGTCGCCGCCCCCACACACTTTCTCCAGCTCTCTTTACAAAATAAGAAAATCTATTATGTTAGGGGTACTTTTTCTTCCTCCTGTTTTTCCAGCTGAATTTCAAGGACAGGGAAATAGGAATTTTTTTCAAAATAATTAATCTGATCTTGCACTTTGACTGCACATATATGCCTTTGCTTCACATAAACCTACTCTCATTTAGGAGATGTTTCCGGATTTGATTCTTTGTCTGCAGTGTTCACGACAGATGGTGTTTTAATAAAGTCCAGCAGGAATATTACTGTGAGTAAACAATTCAGCCATGCCAATTTCATAATTGCTGGGTACAACACAGCCTCTTCTTACCTGCTGAATCCAAATTGGGAAAAAACCAACTGTGCACATACATACCTACTGGAAGCAGCCAAATTCACAGCTGTGGTACACGCCAACTTTGTGCTGCTTCACCACGGAAGGTAAATTGCTGCTCCAATCAGGCTTCTTGGCAACGGGTGCAAGAAACGATTGCCATCTGGCTTGTCATCAAAGCGCAGTCATTGAGTTTTTGGGAGATGAAATGACTTGCTTAAAAAAAGGCCTTGACTAGCAGGGAGATTGCTATCACCGCCATTACATGTTCATTAAAAAAAACATTCTTGGCTTTCCAAGCAGATTACAGAACTGGGATTATCTACTTTAAGTCATTCCCACGCCCTATGGGGGTATTGAGAGTCTGAACCTGTTATATGCTAATTAAGAGTTCACACCCACATGAGTAGTCAAAAAGATAAATCTTGATTATGTAGTTTTCATCATTAGCAGGTCCTTCCTCCCTCCCTCCCTCCCTCCTTCCCTTCCTTCCTTCCTTCCTTCCTTCCTTTCCTTCTTGTTTATTGTTAATATTGTATTTGACCAAGAAGAATTTGTACAGTATGTTTTCAGAATATGGCAGGTACCCTTTGTATAAAAGCATGCACATCACTTTTAACTTATTCTTAATATTTATGCAGGGCTTTTACTGGGATAAATGCTAGAATATTCATTTGGCACCAAGAGGCTACATCAGAAAATGTATCATTATCTAGAAGGATAGAGCTAATTTTATTTGAGTTGAATGTAATCAATGTAATTTCCATATCGAATTACATGACTGTAACAAATGCCAAATTTCTGTGGGTAGATATGCAATGAGAAAAAATACTGTAACTCAGTGTGTTTGTGTTTGTGTGTATGTGTGTCTCTCTATGTGTGTATGTATTAGTGTATGTATGTAAGTACGTACATATGAATGAATGTATGTGTATATATAAGCTTTCCTTGGGGCTAGTGAAGATGGCAATAGGAGAATAAAAAGAACAAAGTGTTTCAGGGCTTTTTAAAAGGAATGTTCACCTGGCCATGGAAAGAACTCAGAAAGACACTTCAGCTGTGCAAAACTTTTATTTTAGAAAATGCGAATTGCATAAAAAGCTTTGCTAGGATTATTGTACTTTAACAGTGAAGGTGATTTCACTGTTATTAGGAAATTATTAGTTAATTATTAATTCACTGTTATCAGGAAATTATTAGTTCTAACATGAAATTAAACATGTACGGATTTCTGAAAGACTTGTTGTTTTGTTACACAATCCTATGTTTAGCTCCTTTCTTTTAATCTCAAAATGTCTCAAATTGTAGCTGAAGAGCAGTCAGTCAAAGGCTTATTAATCTAATATATTTTGTGGTGGTGTTTTGCACTTTTCTACCATTTGTCATTATACACATTTCTCTTTAGTCTTCTAGGTTACAACACTGACTTAGGGCACTTATATAAAACTGGCTTTATTTCCAAGAACCTCAAATAACAATTCTGGACAACCCAGTACAGAGTTTCTTTAATACTGTCAGAAGTCAAGGTAGCCACTTATCCCCCTAGTTACCTTTTTGCTTCTCCCAACATCAGTACAGTGTATTTTCTTCCACAGAGGATAATTGCCTCTGTGGCTAATGAGACAGTTCTCCTTTAGAGCTTGTCCCCCTCTTCATTGCCAACTTTGCAACTCTCAGCACTTACCCTGAATTTACTTTATGTTGCTTCTAGCTGATCCATACAGGAAACATAAAATCAACATTCAGTCAATGCTCCATTTTACTTTGACTTGTAGCCTCACCACTTTTTCTGTGACAAATTAAAGCCATCCATATTAAGGACTGTGCAAAATAGTTGCGTGGAGCCTTGTTTCCATCAGTTTAGCCTGGTGAAGCAGTGAGGAGATGCTATGGTGTCTTAATTTCAGCATGGAAGGAGGTGAGCTAAGGAGCTATAAGGTGGTATAATTCAATAGTTCTCAACAACCTACCTGTTTTGCTACTCCATTATTAACTGTGAATTGTTTTCATAGTGATAACACTAGGAGAGAGCTGGAAAGAGCACAGGTTTGAAAGAGCTTCTGAAGAGCAACAATATCAGGGCAACCAGGGCCAAACCTTGATCAGAGCAAAATGGACACGTGAAAGTAGTTGTAAGAGCATTTCTGAGTACTGCAAAGTTTTTATTGTGTAATAGCTCAGTCTCGTGGACACAATTATGAGATCTGTAGTGGTGATAGTGCAAGTAAATCTAAGCTATTTCTTTCATCTTTTTTCTTCCTGAGGAAAAGGTACTTACTTATCTTAAAATATTAGTAGGCCATGCATTTTAAAACAACTCTGGGTAGCTCACAGCAATAAAACACATAAAAACATGTGAAAACTAAAATCATGGAATTAATGGATTAATGAAGAGAAAAATGAAAAAGTATCATACAACAAGTTTAGACTGAATTGCTAGGAATTATCTATACTTTATATGTATAAACAACTGGCTCTCTTAAAGGCCATAGTGAGACCTATATAGTATGTCAGGTCAGTTTGTATATTTTGAGATCTGTGTTGGAATTCAAGACTTCCCCATTCATTAACTTATAAACTAGGCAAAAGCTGTATTGGATGGATTTATGCTCCTGAAATGTGTTGTCTAAATACAATCACTGCTTGATATATACAGGTTAATGAATTCAGATCAGTATCTATTGTGTTTATAACATGCTTTAGTAAGTTCTTTGTGTAGATCGGGTTCATACAACATTATTCTGGGTGAACCCTGCCATTATGGTATGTAAATTATGGTATTCCTTATATGTGGACCCAATACTTGCTTATTCAACTGACTAGATTAGGTTACACAAATTTAGTTTGATACTTGAAACAGGTCATGTTCAAGTTGCTGGAGAATTAGAGTTGGACATGTGTACTATACCATTCCTGTTTCTTGCAATTGCTATATCTCTGTGGGAAAGAAGGAAAAAAAAATTCTATAATGTGGAGAAAAAATATTAAAGGAGTGGCTTGGTGAATGCACTGAGGGTAAGGAGAGTAAGCCTAAGATCACATATAGTATTGATATAAAAAGCTAGTTTTATATAAAATTAATAAAATATATAATTTACATAAAATGTTCGCTTTCAATCCCTGGCAACAGGAAGATTTCTAAAATAGAAGAAAATGATTAAATATTATCTTTTCTATTTGACTTTCCACATACTGTCTTAATTTACCTGTGTTTACCCTTATCTCATTCTAGAAGGTAAGCCAACATAAAAAACTATGAAAAAAAAATAAACTGCTGCTTTTTTCTACCATTTCCCAGTTCTAAGACAGAAAATTGTTTTAAGGGGTAGTTTATGCCACACCAAGTTGTCCTTTGTTTTAACAGTCAGAAAGTAAATGGAGCAAAATACTCAATGTATATTATATAAATAAATAAAGTATGACTGAGATGGGTAGTAGGATAATGAAACTCTGGTTCTCAGACTGAAAAAAAGGAGTTTGAGGGAACTGATAAAGATTTCTTTAGTCATGGAACATTTATGGAATTTTATTTTTTTGCCCCCAAAACATCCGATCATACCTTAATTTTTCACATAAAAGCAAACAGAGACAGCATTCTTAATAGACACCATAATTCTGCATCTATTTGATGTTTCATTTCTCACAGTGGCCTTTCTTACAGAATCATTTCACTATAAGGGCAAATATCTTGGTACTTTTCAGTTGCTGTGGATGAACTCCCATTAGCTTCATCTCCTCACTGTAGGAAATAGAAGGGACTGTGGGAGTTGTTACAACAAATATCTGGAGATTTGTGTTCTTTGACATTGTAAGAAATTAAATGAAAAATCAAGCTGTTCAAGGTCTTTGTGACTTTGAATCCTGGCAGTTGACCAAGAATGCCAGGTGCTGACATCAACTCTGCCTACTTTTGGATAACAGTGTCCTCATCAGGGGTATATGGCATGTTTTCTTTGGCCCAAAGAGCTTAGACTTTTCTGTTTGCAATGCCAAATCATGCATAACAATGGCTACAACAACTCTGAGTTACTGAATTTGGCTTTCCATATTCTTTGTGAGATGTGATCCAGAATTATGCTGTCTTTTTAAAATGCTTTGTAATTAACTCTGCAGTAATCTTTGAGTTTAATAGAGAGTTAGTGTGACCTTGATCTAGCTCAAATCTGAACGAGATTTTTCATTCTTCTTGCATTACAACCATGCCACATTCACAAAATTTAAAGCATCAGCAGTGCACTGAATGGGGGAGTGAAGGTCATTGGTCTCTACAGTCAATATAGCAGAGGACAGGAGAAGGCAATTATGCTTGTGTAATACCCCTCCAAATCTTTTTGTTATCTGCCTAGCCACATGGTATGACTATTGACAAGGAACCATGGAAACAGAAGTTTTTTAAAACATCTTTAGGATATCACATTGTTTACTGTTAGCCTAGTGGAAGGAAGGGAAAGGAAGGAAGGAAGTTTGCATCCTAGTCAATGTGGAACCTTGAAGGTAGTGGTCATTGTAAATAGCTGATCATACCTTTGGAGGACAGTCTTCACAAGGAGCACAGAGTTTGCCATGAAAACAAGACCACTCTTAGTAATTTTACTAATTGCAGTCTTAGTAATAGTACTTACTCAAAACTCAGAGATTTGAAACTATGGAGGAGATCTATTAATATCAAGGCTAACTGGCATAGTCCTCAAAATCTTGGGGAAAAAAAATCTGAGACTAGTCTAGAACTGCCAAAAATTGAATCCAGGATATTTTTGATGTGAAGCTATTATGTCACAGGCCCTCTTGGACTGCTTTAACTGGATCCATAAGACAAATTATTTTGAA
>JANHZU010002648.1:31870-53563 GCA_032468055.1 Acrochordus granulatus | reverse complement strand
CAACAAAAGTTTAAAACGCAGGAATCTGGTTTGGATTTTTCAAGTAGAAGACATTTCACCTTTTATCCAAAAGGCTTTCTCAATTTTTTGGATAAAAGGTGAAACGTCTTCTACTTGAAAAATCCAATCCAGATGCCTGCTTTTTAAACTTTGTTGTGATAACATTCTTATATAAAGATTGACACTTCCGTTAGGGAAAGATCTGAAGAATTTCATAGGACTTCTTACTAAGAGGATTAAACTTTCTTAGTATGGATTGTGCATATCTCCAAACAACCATCAGTATTTCAGAAGAGAAAATTAATCATAACCTTAGTCTTCTAACCTATTGAAATTTGGGAGCAGGGTCTGTTGTTGCATGATGTCTCATTGAGTAATACCAACAGATACGAAAACCAGCCCAAAGGTGACCTCATTTAAATTAGATATGTTTTTAAACAGTGGCCCGATACTGAATTTTAAGTTAACACACTTGAGAAGCAATAACCTGACCAGTGTCCTAAAATCAAGGGTATGCAACATTTTTTAAACCATGAGCTATTCCCAAAAAGCAATAAATAGAACAAAAGCTGAATAAGTACCCTTCCCATTCATTGTTAACCATGTCCATCTACTGTCATCCTTCAACACATACACACACAATGTAATAACAACTTTGGAAATTCCAGAGGATAGAGCTAAAGCTTTTGGTATTTACATATGGCCTTGAGCCTTAAATTGAACACTTTTGCCTGAAATAAGTGTTATTATACATTTCTCTCTCTTTATTCTTTCCAATCCAATAATCCTCTGTTTGCAGAGGAACTGTCTGCAAATAAAACGGAACATATTCAAATTTGGTGAAGGGGGGAAGGCCAGGTTCAAAATGAGCTGAAGCAGACCACGGGTCGAGAAAAAATCCTGAACATTTCCCCCATTCTATTCCTATGGAAACGACAATTTGGCAGTGGCACCAAATGTTGCTGATTATTCTGTTCCTCTTTGTCACGTGAATTCATAACTACAAACATATAAGTGTCAGAGGAAAGCAAAAACATACATGCAACGGATTACTTTGTTACACAGAAGATTAGACAGATGCCTCTGATGGCCAGGATTGATTTCTGGAAACAAGATTTCTCAAACTTGTTTTGTCCTTTTCTTTATTTTTTAAATCCTCCTTTGATGCCTCTTTCTCTATACAATATGAGGCTCCTGGAAGCCAAAGTAACTTGCTGCTTACATGGACAAGTTCTGCTTACGTGACGATGGCTAGACTACATGTTGGTGAGGAAGAACAAGCCCTCAGCCAGGTCTCCTTTTCTCCCCCATCCTCTTAGAAGGAAATTCTGATTGTTGTTTGCTCCTTTTAAGAACTGCCACAGGGTGATAAAGAAATTCACCCGGTTTCCATTTTAATGCAGACTTATCACATTTCACCTCTTATAGTAGTATATGATCTGAAACTTAATTACCCTTTTCAACCTTAGTTACCCCTTTCAACCGAGCATTTCCTTCAAACCAGAAAATGAGATTCTCCACTTGCACGATGTTGACACTTCATCAGTCACCTCATGCAGTTTCTATTCCTGAAGACAATTAAAAAGCAGCGCTGCGCTAAAAGTTATCTCTGCATGCTGTACAGACTTCACATTCATACAAATCCAGAAAGGAAGGAGATGGGACCCGTGTTGTGTCTTTTCAATGTCTCAAGGGCATCAAAGCAGGGCTAAGCAGCGGTTTTGGCAGGAGCCACCAAGAGGGATCTGTCATCAGTGCCTAGGTTTTCACAGCCACTTCCACATGCTGCTACACGCTGACAATGCTTTTGGGTCTTGCAGATCGCGCCAGCTCTATCAGTGCGCAGCTTGCCGCCAAACAGTTGATCAGCACACCGGCTATTCCTTTGTGGCCTGCAATGATTTGTAAGGTATTAATTTGGACTTTTGACTTCTGTATTGTGCAGATTCTGGTGTAGATGTTTCTGCCGTTTTCTTTACTTCTGGAGGAGCTGCTAGAAAAAAACATAGCAAGGTCAGAATAACAATAAAAATTGTAACCACACTAAGATCACCGATAGTCTTCGGATTTCGGCGGCATATAAATTTAATAAATAAATAAATCATGCTGATACTTGACCAACCAATAATATTAGTCCAATATACTTACATGAGCACTTGCCCTAGACAACATGATTATTTATCTGCCTTATTTTGCAATATTTTGATTTTTCAAAGTCACGCATTGTCTCTGGAGAAACTGTCTTACGATTGAATATGTTGATTGCCAATCATTTTTAAATTTGCAAATTTGATTCAATATTATTTTACAAAATCTAACAGAACAATCTCTTTAACATCAGTACTCCCCATCAACTTTCTGCGCTAATATTTAGATTTTGGAGATTTAGTTAATATCTATATAACCACATGACAAGGCCACAATTTCCTTGATTTATTCATTTTGGCAATTGCTACCTTTTGGTTTTTCTTCTAGATAAAGCAGAGGGCTATTTGCTTCCATACTCAGCAGTAGCATTGGTTTTCTTCTTTGTGATTATTTGCAGCTGGAGCCCATTGAAGAAAAACATATTTTTATTGCATATCAGATTAGTGCAAACAAACCATTCTGATTACGGTAGGCTACAATTACATTAATTTCATTTGTTAATTTAGTTATATCCTTGTTTCCTCTTTAATTGTGTAAAATGAAAATCTTCCCCATTTTTTTCCTACTGAAACTTCTTTAGCTGCTAATTCTTTTAGCATGATTAGAGCGTTCAAACAATTAGAGCAATAATCTGATAAGAAAATGCATGAAAAATGTGCTAACTCTATCCACCTCCTGCCTCATTTTCCATAGCATCTCAAGAGGCCTCTTGAGTGTTCTCAAGTAACCTCTGTTGGTGAATGAACATACACTGAATCTGTTGCTACAACTTGTCACACAGTCCCTTAATATGATTGATTTCTTCATATTAAGCTGAAATTAAAGACATAAATGATATATACTAAATGTGCCTTTAAGGGGTTAGTAATGCAACAATTTGGCCTCCCTTCTGATGCTTGGCTGGTGTAGTTTAGTCCATCCAGATCTGGACTATTAGATCAGGTAAGAATGCTTGTGTGATCAGGAGAGGCCAGTTTCCAGTGCCATATAAGTTTGAGGAACAAGGGAATGCCATTATGTGTGTTTCTTTGCTTTGCTGCCATGTTTTCATGCATTCTTCCTAACAGAAAGCATGCAATTCATGAACAGTTCTACCTTTGCTGAGCATTGTCATGAGATTGGCCGTTGCTGAAGCTATGAGACCACTCCAGCCTGAGAGCAATAGGCAAAGCTGACAAATTATACAAATGGTAAAATGAAGCCCTTCTCCAAGGGCAAGGTATGAAAACTTTTCCAGTAAAAACAGCTTTCTCTTTTTATCTCAGGTTATTGGCTTCTGAATTTAATATTCAGAAGAATAAGTGATACAGGCCTCGTTGTGGAAATGCTGTCTGTTTCCAAAGTTAAAACACCCTTACTTTAATCAGCCAACATAACTAGGCAAACATGAATTTTCATCTACATGTGAAAATTAATGGCATCATATTCTGGGTTTCCTTGACTCAATGCTTGGAATTTGGATTAGTTTTATGAAGTATTAACTTTAATGCAAATAACTGCGGGTAGCTCTAATTCAGGTAATTTCCACTTATGAACATTCATTCAGCAACCATTTGAAATTGTGATGGTGCTGAAAAAAGTGAGTTACTGTTCCTTGTGCTTAATAATTGTCACAGCATCCTCACAGTACATGATTCTGATTTAAACATTTAGGAGCATTGTGGGACAGCAGTTAAGACGCTGGGCTTGTTGGCTGAAAGATTGGTGGTCTGAGTTTGAGACTCAAGGGCTGCTGTGCAAGAGGGTGACCTCCCGTTGTCTGCCTAGCTCCTGCCAACCTAGCAGTTTAAAAGCATGTAAAAATGCAAGTAGATAAATAGGTACCACCTCAGTGGGAATGTAACAGCATCTGTGTACTTTGGTGTATAGTCATGCCAGCTACTTGACCATGGAAGCGTCCTTGGACAAATGCTGGCTCTTTGGCTAGGAAATAAGCACCACTCTCTAGAGTCAGCCACAACTGGCAGGGGAAACCTTTATTTTTTAACCAATATGTATTTATGGTTGAAACATCCTGGGGTTACGTGATCACCATTTGTGACCTACCCATCTGGCTTCAAAGAAGCAAAGTCAATGGAGGAAGCCAGATTTTCTTAACAATGCCATTATTCAATTAACAACTGGATGTGGTCATGTAATGACTCACTAACTGACTGCATCACTTTGCAATGGAAGTTCCAGTCCCAACTGTGATCATAAATTGAAGACTGTCTATATTTAGGATGACTGGTGGGCCTTCTATAAACCAAGTGTTTGTCTTGTAGGGAAGGTACAGAATTTTCCCTCTCCCTGATAAATAAGCAGCAGCTAATGAAAATAAATATTCCAATTTGATAAACCCATGAACTTCTGTTACACATAAATAAGAGCTATCGTGAGGAATATATGTAAAAAAATAATAACATCACCCCTACAGTATAAAATCAATGCTTCCAGGGAGGTGGCTCATTCGGAATACTGTTCTGTATCTTCTGCCTGAAACAAATTCCAACTGAGTTTGATTCAAGACAAAAAGGAGGAAGTTATTTTTTTTGTAATAAGTCCATATTGTAGATCTGAAATAGCAGTTTTGTTCAACGGCAGTTTTTCCCTTCAAAATTTAATGGTTAAGAAAAATGCCTGAAGAATTTATACTTGGTGAATTGTGCATGCCATCCTCACTTGTGGGTTATGTTAATTTTCTTTGTATCATTTTAATTGTTGGGGGAAAATCACCCAAAAGAGGAATGCTTTAAAACTGTTCCTTACAGTTAGAGATGGAATTTATAGTCTATCTAGCTATGGACACCTGCAAGCAATGTTCTCCCCACACTCTCCTGTGGAAAGTATAAATACGGAGCCACATTTTGTGTGCTCCTTTTTGAACAGGCTGATCTTCAGTCCACCATCTCTTCATAAAGCTAAGTGGCTGTTTGTGCAGCAACAACAGAAGAACCTTGAAATTAATCAGACACTGATATCTACTCACTTGAAAAAATGGGGTTGCAACCAAGCAGCAGCCAAACAGCAAGTTATTTGAGTTTTTTAAATTCTGCCTTTATTACTTTATGGGTGATTCAGTGTGGTAAACATACACAATAGTCTTTCCTCCTATTTCTCCACAACAACAGTGAGGTGGGTTGGGCAGAGAAAGAAAGTGACTTGCCCAAGAGCACCCAGCTGGTTTTTATGCCTACAGTGGGAATAGAACTCACAGTCAGCACTTTAACTATTATCCCAAACTGGTTCTCAAAAAATTTTTTTTTTTAATTTAAGATTTATTCAGCAAATGGGGAATGTTGGTTGAGGTTTATCAATGCAATAAAAAAGAATTCTAGTAGACACAATACTAAACTCCCAAATATATGTAATTTCAGCAATATTGACCACTTTTTCCTTACCTCCATTAGGAATAACAAGCACAAGAGATACTGGTATAATAAACTACTGAGGATCTAGTAGAGTGTAGGAATTTATCAATATGTTTGCCAAACTTTTTTTAAGTCAGCAAAGTAAAACTAGCATTAATAGTTAATGTATCCACTCCATCAGAGTGGATAGAAAAACTCTAATTATCACATTATCACAGAATCAGAGATGAAAACAGACTTATTCTTTAATATGATAATGATCTGATAAGGATTTAACTTAACAGACATTAAAATAAGAGAGACAGATCACAGCCCCATTAGAACTTATCAGATGTCCAAAAAGAAAGAAAAATCACCAAAGA
Organism: Acrochordus granulatus; assembly: GCA_032468055.1. Lineage (NCBI taxonomy): Eukaryota > Metazoa > Chordata > Lepidosauria > Squamata > Acrochordidae > Acrochordus > Acrochordus granulatus. Next base: position 47,703 of record JANHZU010002648.1, on the reverse strand, counting down.
AAATAATAATAAAAAAAATGTTGAGCTATCACTCAAAGATTTCCAAATTTCCATTACAGTTTGAAGCAGAGATTTAATCTTAGGTCTTTAATAAGAATTATAGCTTTGACCAGGCTTTTTCCTTGCTAAGGATAATTTTTGCTCTTCCCTTTGTTGATGTTGAGACTTGAGATGTTGAAATTTGCAAGACTGGTGGCAGCCTTACCTGGTAGATGAGAAATATAATCAGATAAACCAATTCTACTTTATTGTAAAGCTACATTTACAGAATATTACAAGTCTGAAACTACAGTTCTCCTGCTGTCACCTTTATATGCCAAGAACTTTAGGGATGGTCCTTCTTGAAACCTCTCCCTCCACCTTCTATGCAGTCATGGGCTATGCTGTCTCTTATCTGACCATTCTCTGGGCAGCGTCTCTTCACCCATCTTCCAAGGTCTTTCCTACATATCATTAGAGATGGATTTATGAAACAATAGGAACTTCTAAAACTTATATTTTACCAATGAGCCATTTGGCCCACAGCTGAGTTAGGTGTATGCTAGCTGGTTTTCATGCAGAAGTCTTTCCCAGCTCTACCTTGAGATGTAGGGCTTGAACCTGGACTTCTATGCTCTACCATTGAGCTACAGCTATTCTTTTTATGGCTGGAGCTTAACTTATTGCTGAAGGAGTGTGGAAATCACCTTGAGGCAGACACTTGTAGGGAAAATAAAAGACAGCTTAGTCCTGGGAAAGGAAATGGTATGAGAAAGAAATTAATCTTGATTTTGTTTGGTATAAAAGGGGACAGAGAGAAACCCTGGAAGGTTTTGATGATTTTTTTAAATTGTACCCTACAACAGTAGAATTTCTGTAATCTTTGCACTGTTTTATTGACCAGGCCTACCTTGGTGACCTTAGAGAGCTTAGTTTGAGTTGTAGTTCCATTAACCAGTTTACATATGCTCCCTATGTTTATGAGAGCTATCCAAACTTTAATGGGATGCTTTGATTTAATGATGATTTGATGATGATGCACTTTGCATTGCACTGCAATCTTGACCAAGCACTTGACCTTACCTCACTGAAATGAACACAAACCACCTCATATATTCCAAGTATTTATATGAAGCTTGACAAGCCTTCGTGATAGCTTTGTTTAGGGACTTTGTGTTCCAAAATTGTGTTTTTTAATTAAATTGGTATAGTTGTATGCTGCCAGAGCTACTGGTAAGATTAGCCCATCAGAGGGTTTAAGATCACAGCTCTAATCGCTTTAGGTACCTGATGGTGACTTTGAAATGCATGGCGACTGCACTGCTCTAAATCAGTTTGTTTTAAGCATGGTTTGACAGATAATCCACAATGACTAGCACCATCCAACCTTTTAAGTCAAAACCACCCAGTCAACCAGTTATGATATGGAACTTGCCAACTAAGTTCTGAGTTCATTTCCCCAGACGCTGTGCTCTGAGGTCACACTGATGTTACATGTGTGGAAATCAAACCTGACTTACAGCTCTTAGATTTCTTACAGCAATTCAATACTTGCGTGAAGAGAACATTCTGAGTAAGTTTGCATCTTAAGCTGAAGCTGCCATTAGAATTAAAGGGCACACATTTCCTGTTTTAACTAGATCCTGATAACATTTGTATTTATGCGTAAGCATGTCCCACACTGGATTAAAGGTTTAGTGTTTATGAATATATTAACGTTCCTTTCTCATTTGATGGCATGTGCTTCTGAAATAATGATACATCCAACCTGATTACTTAACTTTTGCTTTTAATCACTTTATAATCTTGATTTTATGTCAGACTTAAATTGGATTGCTCTGTGGAAAAGCTTGAAAGTCTAATGTGGGCCAAAACTTGTCACATATTTGTTATGCCAGTTTAATTTTATAATCTTTTAATTATTGTGATCATTTGCACAGAACGCAGAAATTTAAATTGTAGAAATAAATTCAAAAATTTGTTATTCATATTTAATTTGGATCAGCTGAGTTACTTACTCTGTTTTAGCACTACATTTCCCACTGACTAATTTTTGCACTATATGATTGAATGTATACATAGAATTCCTATTAAAATTAAAATATGGGAACAGAAAAATAATATTAATGATAAAGTCAAATTCATAATGGTTTTCTGCAGCATCCAAAGAAACAATAAATAAGTAATGAATATAATTAAAGTTAAAAGCTTATAAATTTATTACAATGTGAAAACAAAAAGGGTTCTTAAAATATTTACAATATTCTGTCTCCCTTTCTTCAGATAATATTCTTTGAATGATGTATTCTCACATAGTTACTGCTGTACAGGTAAATGTATTGCTCAAGCATTTCCGGCTATTGTATTAAGTCATCCCATTTTGGATTTTTATATGCATTGCTTTAAGTAAACAAGGTAATTCTGAAAAATAACCATGTTGTTAAGTAGTGTTGGACCACTTACAATATTGACGGAATATTGAAAAAAAACAAAACGTATTTACTTATTTGCATAATGAATAGCAGTATCCATAGCAAAGCATGAAGACCTCAAATGACTACATGTGCATTGTGATGTCATCATATAAAGGATGCAACTTAACACCTGTGTCACAATGTTTGGTGCAAATACATAAGTCACATAATTTGTATAATTGCACATGTGGCATTTGCTCCTCTTGCTCCTTCTGCAGAAGTCTGTATTAATAATAATAAAAAGGAATCAAGATCAGTTATGGCTCAGCCAAAAATTAAGATGGTTCATGGTCTGAATTTTTGTTAACTATCGAACAAAATATTTATTGCTATTGCCACAGATTGATGTGTGTACAGTATAATCTTATGCACTTTTTTCAGAAGTAATGCATGTTCCTTTTTTAATACATTGTCTTTTAATTGAAAAACAACACTTGAGATGTTTGATACTTTAAAAGAATAAACTGCAAAGTAAAAAAAAGACAAATTACTATATGAACAAAAGTCATTAAAGGCCATTAAAAACTGAGCAAGAGAGATTCATCTTTTTGAAGTTTTAGAAAGAACAGGGGTCAAACAGGGATTGAGTTCTATGCATGGCAGAGATATGCTAAGTAGAAAGGCTTTGAGAGCAAAGGCATTTTGAGCCATCAGAAGATGTGAGAGTCTAAGCAGGTTCATAATAAATAAGAGAGACGAGGTGCTAACTTGTTAGGCCCAGGCCATTTAGGAATTTAAAGAATAACGCAACACCTTGAATTATGTCCAGAGAGCAACTGTCATCCAATGAAAATCTTCCCATATAGGCATCATACAATCATAATATCTTTTACCTGCAACCAAATCTGTTGCCATATTTTGTACTATTTGCAGGTTTAAGTGTAGCTTCATATGCTTCGAAGTACGTAAGGGCATCTCTGTTGGATCAGTACCTAGTCCATTTTTCTGTTTACACAGGAGCCAGACTTTTGGATGGGCAGACAAGATCACTGAGTTCTTTTAGCTGCCCTTTCTGCAAGATGAGTATTGAGAAGCATGGTGCTTTTGATGTAGTTATCATAGTTATCATCCAAAAATTATCCTTTTTCTTTTTTTAATTAGGCTGATGATTATCATTGTTTCTTGTGGAAATAAATTCCATAATTAATTATGCATTATGAGATGAAGTTGTGCCTTTTGGTTGACCTGAACCTCTCCCCATTCAGCATCATTGAATTACCCTGGATGTTAGTGTAGTAAAAGATTAAAATTGTTTTGACATATTTTTTCCATTTCATGCATGTTCTTTACATCTCTATTATATTCTCACTTAATATTTATCTAAACTAAATAACTCATAAGTTGTAACTTTACTGTAGAAAAGTCATTCCAATTTTCTGAAAAATAAGTTATTATTATAGTCAACTCGACAACCTGTGATACACCAGTTCATCTTTTCAAGGTATTTCCATATCTAAACAGAGAAATAGAATGACCATGGGTGGGGAAAAAACCAGTGGAGCAGGAATGACTTCCCCATTGATTTTCCTTGTGGGAAGCTGGCAGGCCTTGGAAATTATAATTATGTGACCATGGTTGACTGTAGAAGTGCAGCAGCATTAAAGTAGTCATAACTTTGCCAAATTCCATCTCATGGGAGTAATGTGTCCTACATTTTGGATGCATTCTTTAATTTAGCCCATTTGAGGTATATTGTTTCAAAAATTGTTGTCCTATGATGCACCATTTGAAGGTTACAAAGAGACAAACATGGACGTTTTAGTAATATATAGGAACATTAGCAGTGTTGTGGGTGTATGTAGGCTAGGCTCATAGGCCACAGTTATCAAACTTGCATCCATATACCTGTACCTGTGGGAGAATAGGAAATACGTCTCCATGCATATGCATTGTATGGAATAAGCTTTTTTTACTTAGATACGCATGCGGAAATTTTCTATACATACTGAGAGAGGAATACTGTATATCTAAATGGAAAAGATTTTACATCCATTCATGGAAGACTCCTTCCCCATGTCACCTGATGCATAGTGCAAGCTGTATTCTCAAGAAAAAAGTGTAATTAGAATTTGTCCTTGATACCATTTTGAACATCATCGGAAGAGAGGTATTGCTGGGAATGAAGCATAAAATAGGGAAATGGTGAAGGTAAAGTATTCTCTACCACTTCACCCAAAATAATTGCTTTTCTATATTAATATCACTGTGGATCAAGCACATTTTTTCTATGATACATATATTGGCTAGCTCAGGATTAGCAACCTGGTGACCTCCAGATATTTTGAACAAATAATACTGACCACAGGCTTCACGGTAAGGACAAAGAGTTGTGAGAATTGAGCAGAACATCTGGAGGAGACCAAGTTGTCTCCACCTGATACATTTATCCATGACTGAAACATGATGGATTTGAAGTGATGTGTAGAACTAGGTTTGTGTCATGGTACTGCAGCTAAATCATCAAGGCATGAACATATCTTATAAGAAGTAATGTGGGAGTAATCTATCCCACATTTTGGTTGTTTGGCTTCATTTGTTTTATACAGAAGTAGAATGCTTGCCATCCTTCAAGGATTCAATCCAAATCTCTTTTTCTGAGCCGTGAAATCTATTGCACTATACTGAAACCCTTCTGTTGAATTCAGCCAAGTTACTCCCTCAGAACTGTCACAGTCAAACCATTTTCAGAAATTGCCAATCTGGTTAGAAGATTTTATTTTACCCCAACTACTTGCTAGATGTCATGTCCTCAAATCAGAGTAGCAGATCAACTTTATATTCGATGTTTGCTGCTCTAACTTCTGAACAACCTCTTTATCTGGGCTTTACAAAGTCTCCATTCTATATGATGAAGAATTGCACATGTCTGATGATCTCTAAATTATCTCCAACACTTCACTCTTAGCAAGATCAAATCTTTGGAGCAAGGAAGGGGGAATGAAAATTACTGTAGCTTTTCAGTAATGAATCTTTCTTGGAGAATCGTTATGTTAGCCTTCTCATAAAAAGACGCAATTTATATCAATAACTGTACTATATGTACAATGCCAGGTTCCAGGACTAGAACAGTGACAAGTTAACCAGCCACTTTTTTTAATAACATTTGTGCCCTTTATGAAGTTAACAAATCTATTTTTCAAATTTCAGTCATTTAAAATATGAAGGAAAAAACCATTTGTTCGTATGATAAAATGTAGCTGCTGAGGCTAGAATCAGACTACATTTTTTGTTAATTTGATTATTCTGAGATGATTGATTATATTAATTAATTCTAGCTTGATGCAGAGCTCTTCACAGAACCAATGTGTAAATGCTTCCCAGTTATAACTTGCAGAAGATCAGAAGAGCATCTGTGGAAAGATGGTATCATTTAGTTTTTCCCCTCCTTCCCCCCTTTCTATGAAGTTACAGTTCTGATCAATAATATACTCCTTTTAAGATCACCATTGGAAAAAAAACCTATTTTGTGCTTTGTAGGGTGTCATATATAAAGTTTATTCCATAATGCTTTGTCAGTTTACAAGGCACAAGAAGCTTTGATTTTCTTTCTGTAAGCAGCACAGGTAGTAACCTTGGTTCATTCCTGAGATAGATCAGTGATCTCTCTCCTCCAGTGTTGTCAAACCTGTCTAGTAATATCTCTTTGGGGATTCAGGTAGGAATTTTTCTACTTCTATCTAGAGATCCCAGAGACTGAATTAGCAACCTTCTGCTTGTATTTCAAACACACAAATGCATATATTCTTATCATATATGGCTGCTGATCATAAAAGAGCATTTTGGAGCAGAACTTCAACCCAAGTCTTGCCATTTTTTCCATTTCATATAGTCATGTGACTCAGCTAGGGAAGGGCCAAAGTCCATAGACCCATAGCCAGCAGGGACTCCAAATTCCATGTGATTATCATTGTACCAAACAAAAATGGGAAAACAGCACTTCACAGACATTGCAGTTGACCTTCTCGCCAGATCATGAATAGAATCAGTAGGGACATCTAGAAGCATCTGATATGTGGTATAAAAGAATAAACCTCGCCAGTCTTAATCCCACTTCTATTTCCGTCAAGCAAAACGATCACTACATTTGGCATGTACTATTTTTTACCTCTCATACAATTTGGAAACTTTAACAGAAATTTAGCCATGTAGTGAGCTGCTGCGTGTGTGTGAAAGAGGCAGAGGCAGAGAAGAGAATCTTTTCCCTTTTTGATCACAACTATGCAAAGTCAGGAAGAAAGATTCGGTGATTTATTTCAGAATCTCAGTTGAAGCGTAAACATGATGACTAAAATTTTATTTGTAAAGGCTGAACCACTTCACCTTTGTATTAATGTGATGTAGATGCCTAGACAAGCAATTGCAGCAACCAAGGTCAAGGCAATTAGGTTAACCCCCTTAAAGACAAGAGAATGTTAAGCAACTCTTGGGCAAATGTAAAGAACAGATTATACTGAAATTGTTTTTTTTTTAAATCTGGGAGAAAATAATGCCATCTCTTCCGTGCAGGATATATATCTGCATAGATTACTTTTTTTGTAAACTCATGCACAAGGCAGGGCAGTATTTGCATGTGAAAAATCATCAAAATGGAAGGAAAATCTGCCTACCTCAGTCATTTTTAAATAACTCAGGCCATTAATTGTTAACCTTTGTTTCTCCTACTTCCACAGCCATAAATTAGTTTTATAGATTAGGCAAATGTGAACTTTTAAAATTGCTTTTGTAGCATTTAGAGAGAGAGAGAGAGAGAAGAAAAGCAACGCAAGTAGCAGCGGGTTTGCATGTTCTATTTTTCTTGCACCTTGCTGCTAAATTGTTACTATACAAATTAGCCTAGTTAGTAATTGTAAAACCAGCCGAAGGTTCACAGCACAAGAGATTAAAATGAGCTCAGAGCAATTGGAGTCCAGAATACAAGTCAGGCAGTAATCCATTTGATCAGGAAGAAAGAATATTTAAAAAAACTTACGGTGGTTGTATGCCCACCATCCCTTTAAAATGAAGTTTGAATAAAGCATTACAGCTGTATGATTAAAAAAGATCATTTCTTTCCATTGGCGCTTGTCAACTGGTTGTTACCAGGATCTCCTGAATCACAAAGGTGTAAAAGTCCTTGAACTTTTACAGGTTTCAACCCAGGCTGCCCATTCTCCCTCTCATATACAGACACAAGTGAAGTCTGTTACTCATTAAAAAACACCGTTGTGTATTGCAGCGCGCTATGTCATGCTGACTGGGGAATTCTGGGGTTGAAATCTACACATCTTAAAGTTGACAAGATGAAGAAAGATTGGCAGCACTGTTTTCACACTGTATATCAGGCAGGTCCAACCTGTGGCCCGAGGGCGACATGCAGCCCTTGACAGCTAGTGATATTATCACCCAACAAGATAATAAAAAATATTAAAAAATAAAGTTCGTTATTTATTTGTAAAATATGACATTATACATTAACTATATTATATATTTTATGTGCAGCCCAAAACAATTCCTCTTCACTCAGTGTGGCCAGGCAAGCCAAGAGGTTGAACGCCCGTGCTGTAGAGTCTGATGTTTTATTCACTGATTCCGTTTTTGTAGTATTAGTAGATGTTAAAATGGGTTTATTATTTTCAAAATCCAGCATTTCATGAGTGTAAGCACTGCTTAGGCAGTTTGGATTACCACAAAATACAAATGCATTAGTTACCTATTTTTCTCCATGGATTTTATTGGCTGGATTTTTACATAGTTTTCTAAGGATTTCACATCCTAACTGCAGATCCATTAGTTTTTCTTGTGCTTTTTTTATCTACAGAAATCAGTTCAATAGAATTTTTCCTGGGACATTTTTTCTGACCACACATATTACATTCTATTTTTGGAAAAATCCATTTCTTTACAGTTATGGTAATCTAACTTTTCAATCCCATGACAAAATGAAACTGAATTTATTGAAATCACTGAAATATTTAATTCCTTTCTGCTTTGCTGAAATTTTTCAGTAATTTCATCGATCAAACTCAATATAGATCAAACTCAGTGAGAGCCTGTTTGGTCTCGTGGTTAAGGCAATAGGCTGGAAACCAGGAAGTTGTGGATTCTATTCCTGCTTTAGCCATGAAAGCCAGCTGGGTAACTTTGGGCCAATCATTCTCTTTTCAGCCAGTTCACCTCAGAGGGTTGTTGTGAAGAAAAATAGGAGGAGGAAGGTATGTTAAGTATGTTTGCCACCTTGAATTGTTTATAAATAATAAAGATGGAATATAAATAAATAGTGCAAAACTGTTGCCTTCATTTAGTTTGCTATAGAATTTCTGGATGATTCAACGGAATGAAAAAAACAATATATGCAAGTAAAACAATGTCTAATTTTAATCTGTCATTGTAACAACTCTATACCCTTGCCTGACCAGGATAAAGATTTATTTTGTCATAAGATAGCCATAAAAATACAGATAAAAAAACCTGAACATAATCTGTAATAACACGATCATTATGAGAATGCTAATCAATAGTGTTGTGGCAGCTAAGTGCAAAAGATTTGTAAATATTTTTATTATTTTTAAATTTCTTCATATCTGGAAAGTTTTTATATTCTCAGCCACTGAAAATAAAACAGCGCAAGTTTACAATGGCAACATGTACAAATAATCCTCCTTCTTCACATCATTTGAACTCCTTTGAATTTAGCAGAAATATTGTCATTTGTAGTCTAAAGGAACATCTTGTACAGCTTAGAAACTGATGAACCATTAAAAAGAAAATGTGGTTCCTTTTCAGGAAGACACTGATAGACTTTCAAGTGATACTAAAAAAGCTCTGATAAAAGTAGTGAATTTTCTTGTGGGGAAGAATGATTCTGTGCATTGCGAAGAGAAATTAACTTATTCCGAGATACTCTGGTTCATTAAACAGCTAAAATCAGATAATAATCATTTACACAATGTATAGATTGTTTCTTTGCCTTTCCCAAAAGAATTAAAGATTTTGGAGATTTATCCCCATCATTAGGGCAAAGTTGTATTAATGACTCTTGCATGGATTGCTTATGCTATGGCTATTTTTATCCTGGGTCCATCCCAGGATAATGCCATAAAAATTATTTTGATTTTTTTGTTCTGGTGACTTTCATTCAGTTTAAAGGATGATAGTGAACTTTTAGTGAAATTCTTTATGGAGATGGGGTGGGATGTTCTTATACTTAATTGGTTATTACATAGCCTGGGGTAAATGAAATATCCTTTTTTCCTGCTCTGAAATCTCCTTGGTATCCTATAGTTCCATTAGAATCCAACAGAAGATACCAGAGCAAAACTTATTCAGATTTTTTTTTAAGTTGTAAAATAAGGACTGTCAAGGAAAGCTGAGGGAAAGATGTGTAATCTAAAACTTCAGTTCAGATGGTAGCATCCTCCCCCATCTCCAGTAATAAATTATGCACAAAAACATCATAAAGAGAAATGTGGGACAGACTGGTTCTGTGCATTGCGAAGAGAAATTATATTCTGGAAAGTTCTCAAGCATCCAGTATATACGGTAAAAAACTTTTTGAAAACTTGGAAAGTAGATTTTTAGCACGGAGATTAACTTTTGAGTATATTTCTGTAGAGAAGATTCTGTACTGGTCTTCAGCACACAGCACGTTGGTATTCTCAGTGGGCTTCCATTCAGGTTCTTGAAGAATCACAAAAGAGAGCAGTCAGTGGTGTTCCTATCAAGCCATGATGATGTCAAATGCTCATGAAAAACTCATCTATTAGGAGCAGAGCTAGCCCAGTTCTCTTTGTAACTCACATTTTTGTTGCAGACTTTTGCTTTGAGTGCCTACTTGACACATCCATCAGAATATGTTGTTTCCTTAAGTCATTTGTATGGAGAATGGACACATGTAAATAATGGACTGCACTGTTTATATGATAAAACCATATGGAATTCCATTGTCACATTGTTGTTCCATTGTCACACTGATTTACAGAAAAAAAATAAATAAACAGAGGGCTGAAGATGAGGTGTGGGGACATTTGATAGGTTCAAGGAGATTTCCTCTTTGGACAGTGGAGATAGAGACCAGATAAGGGCAGTCCCTTTTCAACAGAGTCACGCATTCCAAAAAGGTTATGAGACAAAAGAAATATAGACTATTGTACTAAACCATTTAAAAACAAAGCTTGAATTACAATCTCACTTTTTCGACTAGGAATTCTTCCAGGACAAATAAATAAAAGTATATCACGGTTTATTATGATATATGCTGACAGCTGGGAGGGCTAACATTGGAAAAGAAATAGTTTGCTGACAATATCAGAGTAGGAAACCAAATTTATCGAATACGCAGCAATGGCAAAACTAATGGCATACGTTCAGAGGAGAAATTTGACTGAATTTAAGGAAGAACGTTTCCCTTATATATCATATGTCACCCAAGGAGGCAAGTTCAGATTTTTAAGGGGGAAATACTTGATGTAAAGACAGTAATTAGAAGCTGTTTTGATGTTCATAAACCTTTTGATACTATCACTTAATTTTTCTGGAACTGCATCTGCAGAAAAGAGAGTCTGCCTTGAAAAGTGGCCAAGGTACCAGCAAAAATCCAAGATTCAGCTGCACCTGTAAGAGAGCTTCTAAGCTGAGCTTCTCCATAGCTGCTTTCCTTGAGCAAATGGTCTGATTGCAGAAATCTAGGTTTCAGCAGATTGCATGATGTGGTGAGACGCCCCACCCCCAAATCCCTTCTGCAAGCTCAGTTGCTTGTGACTGACAGTGAATAAGGACAGTGATCCCGTTTGACTGAGAGCAACATTCATTTAAGCTTCCATACGACAAAGATCAATTTATTTGCTTCTGGAGATGTCACCGAAACCTTCAAGCTCTCATGACAATGACAACAAATTAACTAGAAATTGACATGCCACAGTGGAGTTTCTTGCCAAGGTAGATAATAGCAGCAGGAGAAATATGGCAACATTGGTCAATAAATGGATGAAGTTTTGCATTTCAGATAGACTCCCAACTGCAGCATACCAGAGTGTGTGCAATCAATCACATCTGTGCTGTTGTCAGATGGGTGACGATAGAGCTGTTGTGAACATTTAAGTGCTTTAGACTGACAACATTAAAATAAACATACATGTGATATAAGAGGAAGATACTCGACAATAAATATAGACATGCTAAGAAGAAGAATACAACTCGGGTGATCTTTCCTCTCCGTCTGTTTCATCAAAACATATATTTTGGAAAAAACAATGTTGTTACCTGCAGTTACCTGTAGAAGCAGGCTGTGCATTTCACTAATTGGGTAACATGTATGATATCCCAAAGCTCTCTCCCCAGAGCAGATGTTTACATTTTAACGTATTTATTTTAAAAAAACTAGGTATAGTGCTAAACAAATGTTTAATCAGATGAAAAGCACTCGGGACATTTTTTTCCAACGTGGACAACCTGATTGAAACCGAGATGGAGATCTAAATATGACGTTGATATTTGGTTTAAAGGGGCATGTTTTATCTGAGGAATAAAGGAAGGCAGGAGTATAATAATAATAAATAGACTTTGACACTTTAGATATATATTGATACACATTTTTACATCATAACCACATTTCTTGGACACACCTCCGATCACTGAATGATTGGGATTTATTCAGCTCTTATTCTAAATCATCAATGTTTAGGAATAAAAGTGCAGAGTCATTGCTTTTTTTAAAAAAAAAAGAATGTAAATACAATAAATGATCTTAAAAATGTACTAAGAGCTGCCAAAATATATTTTAAAGTATGCTCACTTCTAAATAAAGACCTGTAATTTTTGTTGAAAAGACCAGTAAGTGAATGATGAAGTGGAGTCCTTGGTGCTCTCTGTGCTTGGTTGTTTTCTTGTTAGTAGCACTGATGATGTTACTTAGTTTGGTAATGAAATATCTGCAAGAAAACAGCCAAGCACAGAGAAGACTAAAGATTTTACAGTTCAATCCTGAGCTACAAATATTCTCTTCTATTGGTAATAGTAATAACAGTAATTACGTCAGTTTTTATTAGAAATGAAATATTCATTGGAGTATTTCTTTGGTCATCTTGGTTCAAGCACATTCATGCCAGGTAGTCTATGCCTTTCCACATTGTGAGAGGTCTGTTAGAAGTTGTGTGCTGCCTTTTGAGACCACTAACAAGGAACTGGTTAACTGTTGTCCCAAAGCAATGTATACTGATTTTTTAAATCTTCTGACAATTATTTTCATTATTGCTCAAGAAATGATTAGGATCCTCTACATTTTTGGATTCTGAAAACTTGTAACTTTCTGCAGGGTTGGAGCAGGTTGCTGAAGAAGGCAATTGCAGTATGTCTGTAATTTCTTAAAATCTACTGATGAAGAAACAATCTTTTCAGTCTTTTCCGTTTTTTCACTTGCTCCATATCTGTGAGTTTTGTCCTCTTTCTTCTAGAACTCCATTTCTAATCTTTTAAGATCTGGGCTTGGATTTCCAATATATTTAACTCAAATAGGTGATTATTGGCTACCTGTGCTGGCTATTTACATTTAAATGCTGCAGTCTCAGAAGGTGATGTGTGGTCTCCTGTCTGCTAGCTGGACAGGCAAAAATGCATTCCTATGATTCAGTTGCATAAAACATTGCTCTGCTCTGTAACACTAACTAAGGTACCCTGTGGATCCTGGAAGCTAAAAATAAAACGAACATTTGTATGTGCTAGATAAAAGGATGGGGGATGCATCTGTTATAGCAACATATGTTGTACTGGTGATAGGTCAATAATCTTTACAAATGAATGACTCTGGATTGTCCCCCTATTATCGATAATATCCCACTACTAATATCATGTATAGGCACAGCTGAGCCTATAGCATGAAGGCTTGGAGATTTCAAACTTTGCTTGTGTCTGTACAGCCTAGTTCTTCCTTCCTTAATAAATAATAATATTTAAAGGTTGCTGCCTATGGATATATGGATATAGGATGCTCCTATTCCCTGTTTGTGTTATTAATAAGAAAATAACAATAGATTATATCGCCCTATTTTCTGTTCCTGTAGATAGGCAGACTGGTAAATCAGCCCATTCACTACCACACTCTTGGTGCAGCCATGTACCAGTCTCACATGAAATACTTTAAAAAGGAAAATAAAAATGTAAGAAAGGAATAAAAAAGGAAAATTGAATTCCCTTTTAAGGAACTACACGTATAACAGTCAGCGATAAATGAAATAAAAAGGCTGCTCAAGTCATGGATAGCTTCAAAGTATAATCTCCAGTAGAAAATCATACAGGAAAATATAAATCTTTGAATAGACCTCAAGATGAAGCTGATCTGCTTTTTAAAAAGCAATTCTGATGTGTAGAGACAATTTGCATAAACTATGCAACAATTGAACTTGTATAGAGACAATAATTACTAGAAACAATAAACTAGACTTAAATACATAAACACAAAATTAAAATTAGCATAGTTTGTAGCTTTGGAACTGTTATCTCTATGCCTGTTTGTTACATGTTCTTGCAAATTTTAGCTTTTATCAGAGGCTGGAGGAGAATCTTAACTCCTTTTTTCCCCTCTTCCTTCCCCCAGCACACTACTTCTTGCTTATCTTCTTCCAACCTGAGAATTGTAACTACTTTCCCAAAAAACATATATTTTTACACCTAGAAGGGATATGGAAGATCTCTCCTTTTGTACATGTTAAAATAAAAAAAATGTCACTTCAGGAAAATCTGCTTCAGCAAGAGATGGATGGATGGATGGATGGATATAGATGGATTGACACACACACTCAAGTATTTAACTGATCTATTGTTTAGTAACCAGGACTGATAAAAAAAATGTTAAAGGATAAAATGGGGCAGGTTTCTCTTTTAGATCCTCAGGCTCACCCTGAAACAAGGCTCTTGTTGTCTTCTGAATTAGCATCTATATTAAAGAATTACTATGATTTATAAAAGGAACCAACCTTTATTTTGCATTCCTTTATTTAGTTCCAAGTTTGTTTCTCTCTGAACCTCATAGGTATAGATTTCTCCAGCTCAGTGTGCTTGAAGATCCATCTTTATTGAAATTTTCTGAGATGTTTCTCTACCCCTGCATGCTAGAGATTGCACCATCTTGTGATTTTGCATGATGACGCTGCTAAACAGAAATCTTCAAGGTCATTGCATTTCATGAACTTCCCTATAAGAAAGCCATTTATTCTGGATTAAATGTTCCTTAATGTAGTGGACATGAAAGAAGACCTTTGCAAATACCTGCTTCCCAGTTTAATTTACCTTGCTATTACATCCAAACTGGGAACAAAATCTGTTTTGCCAGATTGAGAAATGAAGTTTATTTACTTTTTTAATGCATCACATTTTGAATAATCACAGTTTATGTAATTTGATTAGTTTAAATCTGGAGGTCACTCTGATGTTTTCTGATGTACACTGATGCAACTGATACATTTTTAGTTGTGCTGTGTTAAACCAATGAACTGAATCTAGACATTTGCTGCTGTATCCTGACAAGTTTCCATGACTTATCACAGTTCTAATCTTGCCTTTCCATTTGGTCTATCATGTAGTTGAGTGAATGTTCAACATTTATGCTTTTCTGTGCATGTCTGAGCCTCATTCCAGAAGCAAAACTGAGTTTCCAAATCTGAGTTCTCACCCTATAAATCACTGACTTTAATAGGAAATGAAAAGGAGGAATCTTTTCTCAGCTGTTGCTAAAAATGTGGTGCTCTAAGATGTACTTCTGTTTCAAATCAAGACAGGATGAGGAAATGTTCCAGATGTTGCTAAAATGGAACTCCCATCAGATCAAACAGGCATGGACAATAATGAGGGATAATGGATGTTTTGTTGTTCAGCAAAATTTGTACGGCCATAGCCTTCCCACTCTGTGCTTAGGAAAATGTACATCTGATTAATTGGTATGGTCATCTTGTTGTATGATAGCTTATGTAGGTACAATAACACAAGAATCATTGATATTTGCATGTAGAAAATATATATTTGAATTATGATCATCTCACCCTAGACATAAATTGTTTGAACTTCTTCCCTCTGAATGGCGCTATAGGATATTGTGTACTAAAACAACCAGATATAGGGACAGTTTTTCCCTTTGCCATCATTCAGCTGAATATTTGACTCATGCTATATGACAGGACATGGAGTACAAAAAATTCTAAATTAACCCAGAAGTTCTGTCTAAGGTGTATTTTTGTTGTTCAGTTGCACAGTCGTGTCTGACTCTTCGTCTGACTCTGCATTACACCAGGCCCCCCTGTCTTGAACTGCCTCCCAGAGTCTTCCCACGCCCATGCCTATCGCACTGACTATGCTATCTATCCATCTCATCCTCTGCCGTCCCCTTCTCCTCTTCCCTTCAATCCTTCCCAGCAT
>JANHZU010002647.1:469269-490616 GCA_032468055.1 Acrochordus granulatus | reverse complement strand
TGTGAGTAGATGAATGGGTACTCCTTCTGGGGGAAGCCAGCCAGCAGCAAGGGGAGCAGGAAGTTGGTGCTGGACCTGTCTGAGCTCAAGGGTGGAGCAGGAGCTGTGGAGGAAGCCCCCAAACATGAACACCACCAGTCAGCTCGGGGGGTGGGGTTTAATGTTAAAAAAAAAGTCGATTGTCAGCCACCAAGATTCTGTTAGGAGATTGGCAGCATATAAATATGATGAATAAATAAATAAAAAGTATTAGGACTTCTGAAGAGAACAGATCATGTTTTAGATCATATTTATCCAGGAATATTGAAAATTCAGAAAGGTTCACAAATGTTTAAGCACCACTGTACATCAACAATTATTGCTCTTTATAATTTTCTAAACAGAAAATGTTTAGAAAATTTCTTTCTAAAGAAATTATTCTATTTCTTTGCTGAATCAGTTTAAATATATAAACTGTGCTAGAGAATCATCTCAACTTACTTGCAACAAAACCACTTTATCTTCCAGTTGATCTGCTTTTTTCTTCCATTCTGTGGTCTGCTTTTGGGCTTTTTGTAGCTCAGCTGAATACATGGCTTTCTCTTCTAAAGTTAAAATATATTTAGTATATTTAAATATTTAAAGTATATTTAGCTTTTTAAAAAATATTATTAAAATTTGGTATTTTGAGAGAAAACTTGTTCAACAGGTTTAGTATTACCAAAATGGTATACGGGACTTACCATGAAGATTCTTTTTCCAGAGTGAAGGATATCACACCCTAGGGGTGTGATCATACTTTGAGAAGGAAGTTGTCTCTCTGCTCTGATAATTTTCTAAATTACCTTCCTACCAAAGGATAATTTGGCCAAGACATAAGAGCTAATCTCATAGTGCTACATAAAGAATAGCACAGATAACCACATCCAAATATTTCTAGGGAGAGGTAATAATATCTTGGGAAATCAAAGAGATTGTGCATCTTATGGAGTCAAAGAGGCAGTGCACCTTACAGATCTTTTCCGGCTGAATCTTGCAGATTAGTTTGATTGACCTGATTATCATAGAAAAATTTTATAGTAAAAGTGTGCCTTTTAAAGCGCAACTAGGAAGATATCCAAAACTATTTGCAACAATTTTGGTAACTCGGAACAAGCTCAAATTATAGAAAGATTAATACAAATTGATGCTATATAAGCCAACAAAATATCTGAGCAGAATGGAGGAATACAGAGGTTGTGTTGGAAGACTAAATTTGTTTTAGTTATGAAGTTGGATATCGATAAAATGTGATGGCATGTGGCTAGATAATGCAAAACCTCTGAGAGCACACAATTTCTGATACTTGCCTAGCAGGGGCTGTGGCTATTAGGAACATAATTTCCAAGTCAAGTGAGGGATAAGAATTTGAATAGTTTCAGGGGAGGGTTTGTAGCACTAGCTGAAGCTGGTCCCATAATGGATCACAGTAGATAGTTGGTGGTCTTAGCAAGTGGTGAAAAAAACAAAGGATACTATTATTTATTTCTATTTTAATGTTTAAATTGATGTTTTAATATGTGTTTCTTTGTTAGCTGCCGAGAGTCTTCGGATTTCGGCAGCATAGAAATTTAATAATAAATAAAATAAATATAAGGATTATGTTTGATTTTATAATATGCCCAGCTGGCAACATGGTTCCATGGCCTCACTCAACCTCTGGGAATACAACTGTAATCAACTGAGCTGCAAATGGTTAAATCTCCTCTCATCAGGTCTAGTAGTTCCAGGAGACTACATGGACAGGATGCTAACACATTGACTAAATTTGAGTTGCAGGATCTTCTAGGCTGCTTAGGTGTTATCATTATCAATTTTGTTCTTCAGTTTCAAACTAGTAACAGAAATATAGGGATTAGTAACGATGTGTATGAGATAAGCAGTACTTTGGACAGATGACACTGAAGATGTTTGTTGCTCTTGCTTCTTGGCTTTTACCTTGTGACTGGAAAAAGCTGTTTTGAAAGCCAACACTGGTTTCCTGAAGATTGACATAATCTGTTCTACATTGTGGCATGAATTCTCAGGGTCTAGATATTTGAGGCTGAACCAGTCCACTCTGTAGATCTCCTGGATGTGTTAGTTCATGAAGGAAGCTATGTTTTCTCAGTTCAATGCAGCAATTTATCTGCAATAATCCTTTATCTCCCTCTCTGATTACACCACCTGTTATAAGGAACACTTGTGAGTTTCTAGAGAGTCTTGAGTTTAAGCTAATCATGATACACCATTCTATAATGTTTATGCTGCTGGGACTTCTGTTCCATCCAGACACCCTGGAAATTTACTGGGGTTCAGAAGGTCTAGTGCAGCCTGAAGTTTGTGACCAGGAAGGAGACATCCCTCTGTGTCCTTAGGGTCTCCCACGCAGGCTCAAGGATTTTGCTGAATGCTTGTGAGAATAGGAGGCATTAATAATTTCTAGAAAGATCTTTGCAGCCAGCATGGCCAGCAAATACCCTGGGAATATAAGGTTGATCTTTCAGGTCTAAGTTCTTGCAGATTTCTCTAAGTGGGATGTGCAGTATGGGCAAGGAGGGGGGGAGATTAGGTATCCCTGCCACCACCTAATGAATTTTCTTTCCTACAATCTTCACTCTCTATAGCAGGGTTCAGGAGAAAGGTCCTCAAAGGTAAAGGACATACAGGAGGGATTGACATGACTTTTTCCCTATTTCTTCTTTGCTTGCTCCATGGCTCACTCTGGCCAGAGGTCCCAAACAGGGGACTTTGTTCTTATATTTTCTGTCAGAGTGTTTGGATATAATATAGATCTCCTCTGTTATTAGGATCCTCACCTTCACCAGGAGTCTCTGGAGAACAGAAAGTCACTAATGCTTCAGAAGGGACTACATTACCTAGCAAAGCTAGACTATTGCCACTTTGTTGGCAAAGGGCCATGAGAATCAATACCTTTGGTTTATATTTCTTCTGGTGCCCAAGCCATCAAACATTCCAGTGTTGGTAAGAGGTACATGTTATTTTATTTGACTTATATGGCTGCCAAATCAGAAAGAATCAAGGTAACAGGGGAATTAGGAACTATGCTTTGATTGCATTCTTCTGAATAAGAAGAATAAGGGGATACGATGCTACAAAATTCTGAGGAATCCCTGACAATGCATTTCTGTCTTTAGTTTGTTAGTCACTGAACTCAATTTCCTTAAAGGAAGCTCAGAGTAAAGGACATGGAAAAACAAAAAATAAAACAAGCAAAATCTGTAATCAAAGTGATCCTGTACATGTGGATGGTTAGTAGAGTTGACTGTTCTTCTGGTCTCCCAAGAAGGAAAGATAGACCTGGAGAAGAGAGGTATTTCTTCCCAGAGGAAACAAGCTGTTCTAGTCCTGCCTCCAGAGTAATAGAAGGGAGATTTCCATTGTAAAATGCCCAGCTTGAAAAAAAAAATATTAAGAAAATAATACAACATTTTTAGATCAAAAGGGAAAACAATCATGGCAAGCTACCCATTTTAACTTACCCCGTTGAAACTGCTCTAGCACCATCTGAAGGTTTGTAAGAGATACAGCATACTGTTTAACTTGGTCCTGTGAAAGTGTTAGCTGAAGCATAGTCTCATCTCTTTGTGCAGTAACCAGGTTTAATTGTTCTTGCAAGGATTCCACCTGCAAGCTTGCTTGATGACTTCAAGTAAAACATAAATACTTCATGAGGTTATTTAAAATACCCTAGTTTTGCTATTGTAGTACATCTAGTCCTCTTCACTTCAAAATATACAGTAAGAAACATATTTTTTCCAGAAAGAAATGTTAACAACAACAGAGTGAAGTTAAAAAAAATCAGTCTATTCTGGAAACAATTCTACTTAAATAAGCAAGCACTTGTCTATCATTGTCCTGACACCAAAATAATGAAAAATAATTAAAATGATCTGGAGTCCTATGTGCTCTCTGAGCTTGATTTTTTTCTGCAGATGTTTGATTACCCAGCTAGGTAACATCATCAGTGCAATAATTCTTTAAGCAATTATCTTACTATATTGAAGATTGTCATGTATGAAAAATATGAGATTTTTAGCTGAGATCTAAAGACAGAAAACACTTCTCCAGCTCTGTTAATTCACATATGCATTTTTTTGTGCGGGAAACACAATCACTTCTATTTCATTACAAGAATCCGTGAGGGACAGATAATTATTTTTGCATTGCTAAATGTGCAGACAGCAATTTTATTTGCCTGTTTTTTACATTTAACCTTACCTGCCAAAGCTATTATGCACTCATTATTCCCACACTGATTGTAATCTTAGCTGCAATTGAGGCATGGTTTGAAGCGATGGTAATAAAAATGTTCATGCACTGGAGTAAGACTATCTGGATGTCCCCCCTCTTTGCAAGATTCATGAGGTATAAGCTGGGTGATATGTTTACCCAGTTGTCGCCCCTATTTTATAGAACGCTCTCTCCCCTCACCAATGCAGATGATCTCTATTCTCAAGTTTTTCAGAAATAGGCCATTCATTGCATTGATTAAGCAGCATTGTTCCAGTGGGCATCTGGCATCTTTGAAATACTATTTTTTACTGTTGACTTCCATTACACATAACATGGTTTGTTAATACTTTTTGGGAGGGGCCCTTATTATACACTGCTCACAATCCATTATAACCAGAGCAGGTAGTTTCTTCTATGCATTCCTGGAATATGTATTCATGCAAACAGCAGTTACTGATGAGACAAACTATTACCTGACATTTTCCACCACAGTTGATGAAGACTGAAGCTTTTCCTCCAAAATGTGGACTTTTTTTTTTAACTTTGATTCCCGATCCTCAGCTGCTAAAGCTTCACGTGTGGAGGTATCTTCCCTTTCTAAAAGATGATTGCGTAGCCTGTCTAGTTCTTGATTTAGACGCTGCTCCTTCTCACGTATATACTGCACCTGTATGTAATTGAAGAAACAATCTTTTAGTTCCTTATATTGCTATTATCTATTTATTATTCTCTACTTTCTTGCATCCTTTACCTCATTCTGTAGAGCACTAGTCTCCATTTGTTTCTGTTTGAGGGCCAACATGATTTTATCTCGTTCTTGCTGAAAACCAACAGCCTTTTCTTGCATTGACTTGGCTTCATTTAACAGTTGATTTAGTTCTCCAGTCTTTCCCTTTCACAAACAAAAATAGCAAAAGGATTACAGATTAAAGCTCTGGTATATCACATCAAGATAAGCAGTCTTTGTTTGAATATATATTGTTCCAAAAAAAATGTGTCCACCTACCAATTTTATTTTCTGCTGTTGCCTGTGAGGCTCATGTGGATCCCCAGAGCATTATTTTAAGTAAACTTGATCAGAGAGGCTGACTCTTTGCATTATGGCAGCTTCCCATATAAGTTAATTTAAAAAGCTTAAGAACATAAGAATGATGATAATACATATTAAATGTATATATTGCTTGGCTATCTGATTAAGGTCCATTTAAGTTTGCCATTTTGTTTCTCCCATGCCCAAACAGAAAATAATTCATGTCAGGTGTGCATTTCTAAGCATAATAGGACTCATGAGCCCCATTTTCCTTATCTTTGCTCAAGTGAGAAAACAACTGTTCTCACTGTCTGCTATTGCTGTCTGAATTCTGCATAGAAAATGGGACTCCTGCATCAGAATTTTAATAACAGTTGCAGTCTATGTTTCCTCCCATATGATTTTGATGAAGAATTCAAACTCATTGCATACCTGTTCCCTTTCTTTCAACATCTTTTCAAGTGTAAGAGCTTTCTCCTTTATGGAATTATGTTCAAATTCTTTCTCCCTTAACATTATTGAAAACTGCATGTTAGTCTCTTGTAGTGCTCGGAATTCTGTTTCTTTTTCCTGGCTTTTTGCTGCTATTCTGTTATTTTCTTCCTTCAATTTGTGAACATCCATTTCTAAGATAAGCGTTCTCTCTTTCAGGTTAGTGACACCTTGCTTCAGCAGCTCATTTTCACTCTCTTTATTACTAAGATTTTCACTCAGAGAAAGCATTTGATCACTTTTTGATTTTATTAGCAGATCTTTCTCCTTGAGGGATTGCTGTAAAATGTCACATTTTTCCTTTAACTGCTTTATTTCCAAGCCAAATTCCTGTTGATACTTTCTTCCAAGCTCTGATGATGCAGCCATAGAATCAGACAGTCTCTGATTATTTTCTTGTAAAGTCTGGATAAGCGAATCCTTTTCCTGTAGTGTTTTCTTCATGAATTCTAGTTCCTCATTTAGTGATTTAGACTCACTGTCAAACATCTGAGAACAAGTATTACTGGGAAACTCTAATGGTTTTCCAACAACAGAGGAAGTTATCAACAGTGGTGGTGTTACTATATCAAGTTTTCCAAGAATTATATCCCGGGTATTATTAAGGTTTCCTATGCTCTGCTGAACTTGGGCTAATTCTTGAGTAAACATTTTCAGCTTCTTCTCATTTTGTTCATAGCCCTGTATTAAACCATTGTACTCTATCTGTAATTGGGAATTGTTTTCACTGTCAACTGAAATTTGTGTCTGAAGCTTTTGTAGTTCTTCTTGGAGATGGGCAGATTCATGCTGCATATTTTGAACAGTAGTCATTACTTGTTTCTTCCATTCTTCCATTTTCTTTACTTGCTGTTTCAGCTTGTCACGTTCCTGTAAAAGTTCCTCAAACTGATTACTATTAATCCCTTGTAATTCACTGCCTGAGTTTATACTGGAAGTCTGCAGGACAGTTAATAAAGTTTGGCATTTCTGATTTAAAGCATCAATCTCTATATCTTTCTCTCGAATGATACGGGATAAGTTCTTTATAGTTTCCCGAGACATATCATGACTACTACTTTCAAATTCACTGGATAGCTTTTGGTTTTCTTCTTGTAATTTTTTCATGGCTGATTCCTTAGCTGCTACAATATCCACTAACTTGTGATAATCTATTTTTAACTGACTGTTTTCTTTAGTTTTTTCACTAAGAACTGCTAGCACTTGCTCTCTTTCCATGGCATAGGTCTGCAATTGCTGTTGAAGAAAAAGAACATCTTGCTTGTAAGATGGTGAGGAAACCCTTGCATGAAGAGCTTGTATTTCTAAGTTTTTTTCTTGAATGATCTGTGTAAGTTTGCCAACTTCATCTTTAGATAACTGGTCAATCTGTCTACTTAGTGATACATTCTTTTCATTCAGAAGCTTGATTTCCATTTCTCTCTCCTTGATGCCTTTTACCAGCCTTTCAATTTCAGCCTTAGATAAGTCATGTTTCTCATTCCCGTTTTCACCATTAAGTGTCTGAACTTTAGATTCCTGAAAAAGATTAGGAGGGTCTTGCTGAATTACCTTTCTCTGATTGTTTAGTTGTGTTTTAATTTGTTCCACTGTTCTTTCTAAATTTTTGATTTCTTCATCCTTCTCCATGCATACCTGCCTATGTACTACGTTCATTTGTTCATACTGAAATTTGGACTCCTCAGTTTCCTTTTTATACTCTTGTAGTGATTGCTGTAATTGGGCCATTTTCATATTCTGATCCTCAAATTTCTTTTTGTTCAATTTCACCTCTTCTTCAAGATTATTTTTAAATATAGTTAATTGTGTTATTTCTGCTTCAAGTTCTGTGATGATATCTAAGGTTTTAGGCTCAGCCAGAAGTGGTGACCTACTTTGTTGTTCTTTTAATCGCTCAATTTCTTCTTTCAAATGACTGTTTTCTTCTTTCATAGCTGAAAGACTTTTCTCCTTTTCTTCTAAACTCTGCTTCAATACCTCAGTTCTTTTGGCCTTCTCAATATAATCTTCATGTTGCTGTTCTAACTCAAAAACTCTGATTTTAAATTTTTCAACAAAGACCTCTTTCTCTTTTATGAGCTCTGTCAGTTGTTTTTGCCCAGCTAAGCTAGTGGTTAACATCTCTTTTGTTTCCTCATTGTCTGCTTCCATCTGTTTGATGTTCCTTTTGAGTTCTGCTATCTCAAAGTCTTTGTCTTGAGCAAGTTTAACTAATCGTTCATGTTCATATTGTAATTCAGTGGCATCCATGTTCCGTGCATTTGATAATTCCTTAATGGTCTGCTCATAATTATGAGCCTGTTCCAACAATCGTTTTTCAGACTGGCTTAATTCTTTTTCTAATTGTCCCTTTTCAAGTTTCAAAGCTTCCAGCACAGTCTCTTTTTCAAAACCAATCTTACTCTTCTCACTGTTACTTATTTGCAACTGCTGTTTAAGGTTCTCACATGCTAAATGAAGTCTTTCTTTTTCTGTTCGAAGATTCAAAATAGATTTCTCCAAATCTGTATTTATCAGTTTATTTTCAGAAATCTGCTCCTTCAGGTCTGACATTTCTTCTTCTCTTTTGGTGGCTGAATGATCTTGATTATAATTGTCAGATTCCTGATGTATCTTGGTTAATTCCTTTTTGAGAAGAGAACATTCTTCTTCTCTTTCAGTTAGGTTTTTATTTAGTTCTATAATTTCCTGTCCATTTTTGGTGCTATATTGTTGGGATGCTTTAAGTTGTTCTTTTAATTCTTTTATTTTATTTTCCAAGTGTTGCTTGGTCATATGCAAATCATTCAGGGTAAAGGTGCATTGATTCAATGTTTCTCTCTGGCTTAGCAGCTCTTTGGTCATTTCCATTTTCTCAGCTTCCAATGTAGATGTTCTTTTTTCCCCAAATTTTATCTCCTGTTTTAGCTGGTTGATAACTTTAGCAGCTTCTGCATTTTGTTTGGCTAGTTGTTCCTTCAACATAATCATATGCTAAAATAAAAAATATATATATTTATGACACACAAGTAGTAAAGTTTTGAGTCAAAAAATCAATCTCATTTCAGAATGTTTTCAAAGTACTGTATTTATGTTACTGTAAAGTACTAATATTAATAATCATAGAATTATTTTAGAAAAGAAAGACAACTCTCCAGTACTGCTGCATTTTACCAGTTTCTTAACCAGAGGAATTTTACCAGTTTCTAACCGAGGAATGACTTTTGGAGTGTAATTAATTCCCAATTCATGATACTGAAATTTTGCTGGGTGTCCGTCTTTTTCAATCGGAGGAAGAAGATGGGACATTGTCTCAGGAAAATGTGTTGGGGGCTATATGTGGGGAGCAAAGTCACAGCCAAAAATCAGGAGTATTACCTTTTGCCTATCTCTTCTTTCCAAAAATGCTAATTCTTTTCTTTCCAGGGGAAAAGTAGATTATATTAGTCAGAAGTCTGAATTAGGGAGAGCTTTTGAAATATTTTTTTTAAAAAAGTTGACCAGGAAAACCTAAAAACCCTTATAGTTTTGTTACACAGACATTTAAACATAAAAGCACATAGTTTGTAAATTATGCATTATTCTATCCCTTCCTTATATTTCTTACCTGGGTAGCTTCTTGGTTCTGCTTGTCCAGTTCTTCCAATTCTGCTATTAGAGCTTCTTTTTCAATACTGCCTTCATTCAACTCATTTTGTTTCTCTTGCATGTCTTGTAATTGATTTAATTCCAAGGTCTGTCCTTCCATAGTACTATCGTGTTGTAAACTTCCTGTTTCTTTTTGAATTCCTCCCTTAATTTAGACACAAGAAAGAACTTAAATTTAAAAGGATAAAATCAATTTGAATAAATTGTAATTATCTAACATTCTGTGGTATTGTATACCATTAAATCTACAGACAACATTTAAAATATTTCTGCACATTCTTTATGAAGAAAGCAGTTTTCTGACATCTAAGCATTTATATCAATTGGTCCAATATAAATGCTAAACTATACATTTTAAGAAAGGTACATAACCTATCCTTGTCTAATTTATTACTGAAACACAGGAAATACAAGCTCTCTGGTACAACATAGAGTTTCTCCGTATAAACCTCAGACATTCTGTGGTGTTTTATTATTAGAAGAAAATCTAGCAATAAGATGGCAAAGGTTTCCATAGCAGTTTCCAGCATGTTCAGAACTCTGGAGAGGAAGGAATAGCTATCTTGCTCAACCTGTGCTTGGAACCTTCAAAACAGCACTGGGTTTGCATCCTTTCTTTTCTAACCATTTTGGATATTGCTTATTAACTGCTTTTCAGCTATTAGGAACCTTGGATCAACAAGTTTTATTGCACTATGTGCATTTCTTTCAATCCTTAGTGAAAGTAGTTTTAAACACAAGTTTAAGGACTTTAAAAAATTGCTGAAATAAACAGCAAAAGGATGATTAAATTTTAAAATTAGACCCAGGGATAGATAAATCTGAAATAAGATTTTGGAATTATAAAAATCCTTCCTGTAGGAAAATGCTTTAGGTTGAGTTATAATAATGACTTCTTGAATGTTATCAAACTCAGGAATAAGGAATTTGTGACCTTCAAAAATTGAACTTCAACCCTCATCACTGGCCATACTGGCTGGTATTACTGGGAATTGTGGTTAAGTCTAATTGTTAAGGCAACAGGCTAGAAACCAGGAGGTCGTGAGTTCTAGTCCTGCCTTAGACATTAATGTCAACTGGGTGAACTTGGGCCAGTCAATCTCTCTCAGCCCAATTCATCTCACAGGGTTGTTGTTATGGGGAAAATAGGATGAACGTGGTATGTTAAATCTGTTTCTGCCTTGAATTATTTGTAAAAATAAAAGACAGGTTACAAATAAACAAATAAAATTGTATCTTAGAAATATTTGGAGGCTACTGGTTCACAACATTTACTCTAACAATTTTTAATTACATAGGGACACTCTTTTTAGCTTTTCTAACATCATAAAATGTAACAAAACATCTGGTTTTAGTTAAAAAGATAAAAGTTTCCCCTGCCAATCATCTCCATTTCCTAACTGAAGAGCCAGCATTGCCCAAAGACACTTCTGTGGTCATTTGGCCGGCATGACTATATGCCAAGGTGCATGGATGCTGTTACCTTCCCGCCAAAGTGGTACCCATTTATCAACTTGCATTGTTACATGGTTTTGAACTGCTAGGTTGGCAGGAGCTGAGACAGACAACAGGATATAGTTATAGTATCACTTTCAAATGCTATATTTTAATATAGTCCATTAAGTGCATGAAATGTTATACTTATTGATAAACAATAAAATATAGTTTATTTTTATTTATTTATGAAATTTATATGGCAGCTCATCTCATACAAGGTGATTCTGGGCAGCATTTAAACATAAATAAGAACATGTTTTCATGTGAGTATGACCTATAAGTAGTTGGTCAAAGAGGTAACAAACATACAATTATTCATCAAAACTAGCAGGATAGTAGTGCCAATTTAATACACAGTATAAAGTAGAAAACAATTGTCTTTATTCTGACCAAAACAGAACTGGGTTTCTTAATTTCAAAGGTTTAATCTGATAAAGCAAATATTTATGTCTGTATAATAATAACAGCAGCATTTCAGGAACATTATTTTTTTATATTACCTTTTATATAGTTACCTGATTTAATGTTTTCAATTTTGTTATTTCACTTTCTGCATCTGTAAAAATGTAAGCATAAAGTTGGTTGATATACAGGAAATTTAATTTTCTAATGCATGAACAAAACATATTTTCAGATTGTATTTATTAATTTATTAAATTTATATGCCACCCATCTCACTCTGAAAAGTGACTCTTGGCAGCTTGCAGCTAAAATCATAAATATAAAAAAGATTAAATACAAAGATAAGAAGCAAAAAAAGGCAAAATCAATATGATGATAATATCTTCTCAGTTCATCCACCAACCACCTTCAATATTGAGTGCCCCCATCAAGATGCCAGGCTAAAAAGGCAAACTGGATGAAATTTGTCCAGATGGGCGGGGTCAAGTGATGGTTTCATGAGGCTGCTACTTAAAGCATTCCATTGTAAAATTAATATATACTGAATAAACGTAAAGCAACAATTAAATCTGTTAAGTACACTTATTTATTATCATATTCTGTATCATTTTAAAACAAATTGGATTAGGAAGAAAGGCAGCCAAAAGGAACTATTTTTCAATGTTATAAAGAACAGTAGGTTTGGCCAACAGATTTGGCTTTTCTTAAACTTGTTTTTCTAAAAATGTTTGATCAATACTTTTTAGTGATGAATGTTCTTTTCACATATAGAACTTGGGCTAGGAATTAAGAGCAGTATATGAACTGAGCACTTTTCAGCTTTCTTCTTCGAACAGCAGCTTCTATTACTGAAAGGGACAGAGGAAAACATACATACAGCATATAAGTACCAAAATAGAAAGTGGTAAATGAAGAAGCATTTTGGGCATACATCTCTTTGATCCAATCTGTGTTTCATAAAACTGTGTTCAGATGCTACAATATAATACATCATTTTGGTGAATTTGCAGTGGTTTCATACCAAGTAATGCTTGCTGCAATCGTTCCACTTCAAACTTCAATGATTTTTCTACAAAACTAGGAACTTCCTCTACTTTTACACTGGCCTGTTCTTCAGGAATAGATGTTTGAAGTTTACTGAATTCAGATTTTAGTCTTTCATATTCTTCTCTTATTTGACTTTTCTCTTTTTTTACAAATTCGAGTTCTTTCCAGAGAATATTTTTTTCTTCTTCAGCTGAAGATAATTGTTGACTTAAATCTTCCACTTTATTTTGTAAGTCACTCAAGTTTGGTGGGTTTGATCCAGACAAACAATTTTGTAGATCTATTTCAGAAGAAACTTCAGTATTCCTGTCAACTAAGCAAAAGAACATAAATGTATGTTATATCCCAAAAGTATTGTATAACAATGTTATAATTATTATATCAAGTAGCTAAAACATAAATCCAAGTAAAATATAATATTTTGTAAAATTAAGGATTAAATTTCTTCTGCATAAAGTATTAAAAATAGGAATTTTGCAACATTTATACAGGTTTTACTTGTAGAAGCTCACAGACATGGTTTGCCTAAATTAGAATCTTTATTGCCAGTGAGAAGGAAGCTTGACAACTTAGAGCACTGCAAAAATGTCTGGATTTTGTATATTTTTATAGTTTTAAATTCAATATTTATTTCTCATGACCTACTGATTCAATGGATATTTATCCATTTGTAACTATATTGATTAGTCCATTATAAACCCAGCAAGCATTCTGTGTTTATATGACAGGAAAATAAAAGCTTTGCAAGGCCTTTGAAAGGCTTTTCAGCTTGCCAATACTATTAATATTCAAAACACATATAATTTAAAAATATATATTCTGTAAGCATTATCTAATTACTGTATGAGTACTGTAATGAGAAACTATACTGAAAACAATAGGTATCTTGGATATCCTTAATAGTATAAAACTGAGATTACACAAATTGAATGGAACCACCAGCGCCATTAATACCGTAAGAGAAAAATTATATCTTAAGATTTAAGGAAGTTACCTGAATGGTTACCCCTTAATTTTATCAATGTGCCACTTCATGCAAAAATCTTACTTACAAATGAAATTTGTAAGGCTGCCCAACTCATACTTTATATCTCTAGGTGAGATACTTCCATAAAAATAAGGAATCAGAATTAAACAAAAACATAAAAGTAATATTTTATTTATTAGATTTCTATGCCACCGAAATCCAAAGACTCTCAGTGACTAACAAAAAACAAACATTAAAAACACTAATTAAAACATTGAAATAAAATAAAACATTAAAATAAAATAAAAAACCCGGCAGAACTAGAGGGATGGGCTAAAAAATATTTCATACATAAAAAAGGGGGATGAGGATGGCTAGTGATCAACCAGCCACCTCCAAGATGATGATGGGTCCCCCCTGGAGCCCCAGGCCAACTCGCAGAGCCAGGTCTTAAGGCCCTTCCAGAAAGCCAAAAGGGAGGGGGCAGCCCTCAGCTTGAGGGGCAAGATGTTCCATAGGGAAGGAGCCACAGCAGAGAAGGCTCTTCTCCTAGACCCTTGCCAGCCAAAATTCCTTAGCTGACGGGAACTGAAGAAGGACTCCTCTGCTGATTCTGGTGGGCCAGGAACTACTCATCGGGGTGACATGGTTCCTCAGATAGCCTGGTCTCATGCCATAAAGGGCTTTAAAAATCAAAGTTAACACCTTGAATTGTATCCAGAATCAGACTGGTAACCAATGCAGCTCGTGGAACAAAGGTGTTCCTTTGTTCAATCTGTTGGCCCCTAAAATCATCTGCGTAGTCGCATTCTGCACCAGCTGCAATCTCCGGATACTCTTCAAGGGAAGCCCCATGTAGAGCGCATTACAGTAGTCCAGAATAGAGATGGCGAGGGCATGAGTGACTGAGTGAAGGGACTTCTGGTCCAGGAAGGGACTTTGGGCCAATCAAAAGGGGGCTCTGTGTTCTGGTCCTGCCTTAGGCATGAAAGCTAGTTGGGTGACTTTGGGACTCTCAGTCGCACCCACCTCACAGGGTGGTTGTTGTGGAGCGAAATGGGAGGAAGGAGTTTCATGCATGCTTGCCATCTTGTGTTACGGTATTTATGAAGTAATGATGATTTATTCAAATATATAACTTATTTCCTTATAAATAAATAAATAAATGTTTAAATTAAATAAATAAATAGTATGTTTGCTGCCTTGAGTTTCTTATAAAGTAACAAAGCTGGGATTTTAAAAAAAACAAATAAATAAAATCCTAAAAAAAATCTACTGAATACATACGTTCATAAAACCCTGACTTCCAATTCCAAATGGGAAATCTAATGTCATCTAAGAGTTACTTCAGTACTTTTGAGTTTCCCCACAGACCCCGCCCTCCCGTTAACTAGCTCATTTACTTTACTGAACAACAAGGAAAACAGTGGAGGAAAAAGTGCTGCACAAACAGGCCTCAGCACACTTACAAATGTATCACAGCGTGCTGGGCCCTGCTGTGGACCGCTGACGCCCTAAGAGAGAAAGCTGCAAAGCTAAGCCCAAGCCTAACCCTTCCTTTTGGAGGCAGGTCAAGAAGTGTGTTAAATTCAGATTGATATTGATATTGAGAGAGAGAGAGAGAGACATCTGGGCGGAATCCAAATTGAAGCTGAGCCTGCTTTGATCTGATGGACAATATTAGCATTGGCTGTTCATAAACTATTAATCAAGAGAGCTCTGTTTCCTGAGTCAAAAGGACTGTTTACAGCAGAATTAAGACGGGCAGCTGTTTAATTTGGATCTGGGATCTCTTGCTTTAGCGCATTCACTTGGATAAACACAAGGTTTTGGTTTGCTTCCAAGTGGGGAGTGGTGGGGCAGGAAGCCTATAGCAGAAGTGGGGGGCTGACAGCATTACTGGAAGATTTCAGGATGTGGACCAGCTACTGCTGATGTGCTTTGATGCACATAAGTATAAGTGCAGCTTTGATCATACCATCCCAGCCACCATCTTGACTTTTTTGACTTTATAGTATCAGATATGTTCACTGCCTTGAGTTGCTTATAAAAGCAGTGAAGGCAGCATATAAAATAAATAGATACATAAATGCATACATACATACACACTCTACAGACAGTCCTGGTCAGAGAATGGGGACTTTGTTGCTGATCCCAAAAGTGCTCACTTAGTGAGAACTGCCTGTAAACTACCTGTTTTCACAGTGGAGGGAAATGCAAAGTAGAGTATGATGCTTTTTAAGTTGTTTCAAAATCCGTATCAGTTTCAACTGATTTAAAGAATGCAGGTGGCGAGAGGGTTGAGTTTGTCAATGACTCCAAATTCTTAAGAGGGGTAAAATCAAAAACAAATTGCAAACAGCTGCAAAATAAAATTTCCAAATTGGATGAAATTAAAAGCAAGTGAAACGTGATACATCTTTTTGCAAAACAACCTTACACTTCAGATCTACGTGTATATTAATGGGTGTTTGAGTCAACAATGACGATCAGAAAAGCATCCCTAGGAATCTTAGTAGTTAAGCCAACTTTAAGATGGGTGGACTTCAACTCCCAGAATTCCTCAGCCAGCCACGAGATTAGCGTGACGTGAAAGCAGAGCAGGAATGGTGGCAGAATACTATTTGTCCTAATATTCAGTGAGGTGGATTGGCATGCCCACATCAAGCAGGATTAGGTATCAAAAGGGACTTTTTAAAGTATTTGGGACTGAGAGATGATAGAAAACTCCCTGTGCACATGAAGACCAAAATCTTTCTTAATTCTGATTTTGATCAGATGCAAACAGGCCATGATACTAAGGCACGTTTCTAGAGTTTAGGCTTCTTGAAACAGCTTCACCCTTGAATTTTCCCACAACGCTTTGCCCTATCATTATAGGACCTTGTTGGATACATTCTGGGAAACTGAAAATGGCATACAGTGTGGCTTCCAAGGGCCGGCTGCTGCCAGATAAGCCTGGAGTCAAAGGACGATGTGAATGGAAAGCTTTGCCAAGACAGCCAGGGCAGACCTTGGTGCCTGTGGATCTGGAAGGCATGCTTGAGCGTGAACAGTACGTTGCGCATTGACCCAGAATTTTAAAATCCTTTCCACGTCTGTTGGTTTGTTCTGTTTATTTTTAAGAAGAAGATGTTAGAAAGTTACCCCAGGCGCTAGCCAACTTGGTTTGATTGTCTTGGCCAGAGTGCTTTTAATTCTGTGCCACGCAGACGCCAGATGTGCCGCCCATCACAACCCCACGGCCAGTATTTTGTCAACACTTGGGAGTTCTACAAACCGACTGGGAATTCTTTCTCGATCTCCTATCCGAGATATGTGGGCAATAGAGCAAGCAATTCATGGATCAAAGAGCTTGGAGGAAAGGGCCCACGC
Organism: Acrochordus granulatus; assembly: GCA_032468055.1. Lineage (NCBI taxonomy): Eukaryota > Metazoa > Chordata > Lepidosauria > Squamata > Acrochordidae > Acrochordus > Acrochordus granulatus. The sequence continues at coordinate 473,925 of JANHZU010002647.1, read as the reverse complement.
GATTTTAGAGCGCTTTCTTCAAAACATAACAAAGTTCTGCCATTCTTATCACCGCACAGGGCATCTGTGTAAAAGATAAGATTACAACCAGAGGCTTACCCAAGTATATGCTGTAAACCTCTGGTTTCAATCTTAACTTCGATTCCTTTGGGGAAAGACATACATAATACATTTCAGTGAGATCAGTGTGGATTAAAAATCTGGATTCACACCATTTCAAATCACTTTCCCATCACTTAAAGTGTGAATTATGTCTTCTTCCCTGCTGATAATTTAATCATCATGTATCTGGAAACAACATGGACATTTAACAAAGGAGTTATAGCTGTGTGGTTAACCAGAAATATTTTTTCCCTACTGCCCTGCAAAGGTTCATCACATAAATATCTGCACGGGAGATTGCTGAGAAAGCCACATGAATAAGACCAATAAAATAGATTTAAAGCTGGCAATTCCCCTGCAACATGCAGTTGTGAAAGGAAACAGTATCTCCCACAAGAAAACAAGAGGCAAATTTAGGCAGGAGATGGGGTTTGCTTCTTGCACATCCCCATCTGAGATGGTTTTTTAAAATCAGTTTCATTCCTAATTTAGAGATCTGTTTAACCTCCTTCGGGCCAGGTGTACAGTGTGGTGAGAAAATTCATCCCTTTGAGGCAGGAATCCTCAGCTGGTGAATCAGAAGAGCTGCTCCTGAAGAATGTATTTGATTTACAGGTAGTCCTTGACATACAACTTTCCCATTACGATTGTAAAATGATTTTATGACTTATGATTTCATTATTTTATGATTTCTTTATAAGATATTATGACTTTTTTGCAGCAGCGATTAACAGTGGTTGTTAAGTGAATGCAGCTGTTATGAAATGAACCAATGGTTTGCTAAGGGTGCAGTTTTACCAAAAACTGGAAGTAAACGCCAGTTTTCAACAAAACCACCGTAAAATATGGTCACGTGACTACGGTATGCTGCGAACAGCTGTAAACGTGGCCATGTTGCCGAGCGCCCAAAGGTCAGTCATGGGACCGCAGAGGAATTTTGATCAGAAGTCCCCTTTTTGGGGTCTGTCATAACTTTGTACGGTCCCTAAGTGACTGGTTGTAAGTGGAGGACTACCTGTCCCAACAGCATGGATTTATCAGCTGACATTTTTCCTTTTAAAAAAGGTGCCTGTTAATTTCACATGACGAGGAGTGCCTGAGCTAGTGAATTATCTTGACAAGGTCTGGAGTCTAATTAAGGGCTAAGAAACCAGGCCAGCGAAGACCTGATTATACTTGCCACCTATGAGGGGACTGCCTATAGATCCCCCAGGGCGGCTTTATTGTATTGTTATTACATGTTTATTTTATGTTATCATGATTATGTTCCTTTTGTTCTTCTTTCTGTTGTTATTTTAAAAGCAAAACAAACAAACAAACAAATAGGAACCCGGGCCAGGGAGAATTTGAATGGTCCAACGTAAATAGATTAGTCCTTCCGTGAGAAATAATTCTCGTGACATAAGGACAACAGAGAGGGGCCGCGGTGGCCAAGTGGTTAAGACGCTGGGCTTTTCGGCCAGAAGGTCAGAGACCCGAGCGCCGCTTTGTAACGGGGCAAGCTCCCCTTCCTGCTTCAGCTCCTGCAAACCCAGCAGTTCAAAAGCTTGTGAAAATGCAAGTAGATAAATAGGTACCGCCTAAACGGGTGGGAAGGTAACAGCATCTGTGCGCCTTGGCGTATAGCCTTGCCAGCCACACGACCACGGAAGCGTCTTTGGACAACACTGGCTCTTCGGCTAGGAAACGGAGATGAGCATCGCACCCTAGAGTCGGTCACCACTGGCTGTGGAAAGCTTTACCTTTTAAGGATGACAGGCATTTTATTACTCCCAGTACATAATGCAGCAACCCTTGAAAGGAATGAAGGGAAGGCTCGAAAAGTGGATTAGAAAATAGCAGAGCTCCCAGCCAACAGCTGATACAGTACAGACTTTGCTGCAGAGCTCAGATGTTTTATAGATCCCAGCAGTGCATTGATCTGAATTGTGTGCATGTAGTGGGGGGTAGAGAGTAGGGTGTAATCTATATGACAGAGTTAATTCAGGATACAGTTGCCACCAACGCACTTTTTGCAAGGCTTTAATTCTTTGAATAATTGCATGGCAGGCAGCAGTGCTCCTAATTTTCTGCTCTTTTCAGCAGTCGTTTCAGCCTCTGAAGGTCTTACTGTGGGTGAAGGATAAAGCAAAGAAAAGAAGACACAGAGCACTATTCAAACACAGGCAGTCCTTGACTTACAACCATTTGCTTAGAGACTGTTCAAAGTTACAGCTGCATGAAAAAAGTGACTTATGACCAGTCCTTGCACTTGCGACTGTTGCAGCATCCCTAGAGTCGTGTGATCAAAATTCACAGCCGTCACATCTTGTCTAAGCAACCTCTCTTCCGGGTGTTAATTGAAAAATGCAGGCCAATTAGAGGGCAGCAGGTGAACATCTGAAGATGCTTCTTAACTGTGGGAACAATTTGAGAATTCTCTGGGCTGTCTGGGAAAGTCCCTTCCCAACTCTGTGCTTCGAAGGATCTCCTCAAATTTGGAGTTAGCTCAGCCAATGCACTGTGTTTTGCATACTGTTTATACAGGTATTCCTCCATGTAACTCATATACATAATTTAAAGTTACGGCAGACCTCCTAAAAGCTAGTTATGATCCATTTCTAAGTTATGGTGGCTGCATCCTGTTCCCCTGCAGTCGCTTGATTGCAGTTTGGGCACTTGGCAACCCGCTCATTTCAATGGCTGTTTGCAGTAATGTTTACTTCTGATTTCCAACAAAAAACACCCATTGGGTAAAAATGGACTCATTAACAACTGCTGCAAAGAATGCCAAAAAAAAAAAACCGGGTCCACACAATGCCTTGATTTATAACTGCAATGATTTACTACTCTATTTCCTGGTTCAATGGAATTAGATTATCTATGGTAATAAGTCAAGGACTACCTATACATTGCTATTTATGGAAGATTTTACTCCTGGAAAAGGAGGCTCTAAGGAACGAGGTCTTAGAACTTCAGGAGATGATTCGATTCATATCGTCCAAATGATGTTGGCCCTCTCTTTTTCTACTCTGTCTAAACTACTGTAATCCTGATTCCAGCTTCTTGCTTCATATTTCATTCTTTCAGGGCACGTCTCCAGCTGCATTTCAGAACATCCTGCTGGGTGTATTTTCATCACTGTTACTTTTCCCTGACCTTCCAGCTTTGGCAAAGTACTATGGGTCTGAGTCAGGAGTCAGTTTGCATTCCTGCTGTCCATATCAGTGTCATGGATGGTCATCACATCAAAGCTAGTGGTGAGGCACTGCAAAAGCAAGCTTGAAAATTAGGCCATCAACCCTTTTTATTGAGGGGGCGTGGTGACCAAGCGGTTAAGAGGGTGGGCTTGTCAGCCGGAAGGTTGGCAGCTCGGCGGTTTGAGACCCAAGCACCACCTTGTAATGCGGTGAGCTTCCGTTACTTGCTCCAGCTCCTGCCAACCTAGCAGTTGGAAAGCATGTAAAAATACAAGTAGATAAATAGGCACCGCCTAATTCAGTGGGAAAGGTAACAGCGTTCCATGCGCCTTGGCGTATAGTCATTCTGGCCACATGACCACAGATGCATCTTTGGACAACACTGGCTCCTCGGTTTTGAATTGGAGATGAAGAGTTGGTCACGACTGGATTCGGGAACACTTCACCTTTTTTTTACTCTTTTATTGAGTTTCTTCAACCTCTTTGAAAGCATGAAAGGGAGAGGGGAAATGTACAAGAGACATTTTAATGCTCACTACCAGAAATAAAGTTGTGCTTAAATTATCTTTATTTATCAGGAACAGTCTCTTCTGGTATATGTCCTCAGAAAATTGATTTGCCTACAGTATTATGGTTTGTCACACAGTCAGACAGATGTTTAGGCTGGGTTTGGCATTTTTGTCCACTTCCTTAGTCCTTCCCAAGGACCTGGGATAGGCAGATGTTGCTCTTTGATGATGTTAAAGGTATTTTCGCAGGATAAGCTGTTCCAAGTAATGCTGCCTTTTGCGATTGACTGACGGTGATTTTGTCAATCCCAATGGTATTCAAGTGGTGCTCCGGTTGTTTTGGGATTGCACCCAAGGCCCCTATTACTACTGGTACCGCCTTTGCTTTCTTTTGCCACAGTCTACTTCTATTTGCAGGGCTTTGTATTTTGTTATCTTCTCAGTTCTTTCTCTTCTCTTCTGCTGTCTCCAGGTATCCAGACTTTTTTGTCTTTCTTATTGATAATTGTTAAGTCTAGGGTATTATGTTGCAGGTGTTTGTCTGTTTGAATTCTAAAGTCCCAGATCAACTGTTTTTTATTTATTTATTTTGAGTAATCTGTAGTTAGATTCACAGTCTATGACTGGGTGAACATTTAATAATTCAAGTCCTAATCAAGGACCTAAAAATTATTAAGATAGTGCCTAAGAATATAGGCAGTTCCCAGCAATGCAGGGTTATTTTTGTAAAATTAGGGTGTTCAGGTCCAATAAATTAAAAAATTCCAGAAAATTTTTGATAGTTGGAAAGTATGTAAAAATGCAAGTAGACAGATAGGTACTGCCTAATTTGGTGGGAAAGGTAGCAGTGTTCCATGCGCCTTGAC
>JANHZU010002647.1:427831-450512 GCA_032468055.1 Acrochordus granulatus | reverse complement strand
GGAAAGCTATGGCAAACCTAAACAGTGTAGTAAGAAGCAGAGACATCACCTTGCCGACAAAGGTCTGCATAGTCAAGACTATGGTTTTCCCAGTAGTAATGGGAATTACTACTGTCGGACATGACTGTGTGACTGAACAACAACAACATTAATGAGAGAGTCATGTAGGCACATAGGGAAAGAATGAGGAAAAACTAAACGCTTTTGGCAAAAGGTAAAGTTCATCAATTTTGAGAGAGAGAGAGAGAGAACTCATTGGAAAAGCCCATGATGTTGGGAAAGATTGAAGGCAAAAGGAGGAGATAGCAGAAAATGCGATGGTTGGATAGTATTATTAGCATGGTGGGCATGGATTTGAGCAGGCTCTGGGAGGCAGTGGAGGCAGGGAGGATAGGCATGCTGTGGTCCATGGGGTCGCAAAGATTCGGACACGACTTACAACTGAACAACCAAAGTGTACCAGTTAGAACAGTGAGAAATCAGGCTATTCCTTGTTACAGAAATTAAATCTAAGAATTTAGAATTAGACTTCTTCAAATTATGATTATAAATGAGTACTGCACCTCTGGCTAGGGGCTCACTGCACTCAATGCTCAGTGTTCTTCCTTGTGTGCCAAATAAATCTTTAAAGACTGAATTATGGAACCTGGTGTTTTGACTTGAGCAAGGACAAACTAAAAGGAAGAAATTCTTCCTACAAGTGTAATGAATCAAAGCTGAGAGGTTGGGAAAACAAATTATAAATAAAATGTTTAAAAATGTATTTGCTCGTAGCAATCAACCTTTCATTTATCTAGAACCACTAAAACTCACCACATTGCAGAGGCTAACAAAAATACATATTCTCTCATGTCATCCACAGGACCCTGAAATAAACTTAATTTTAAAAATAATATTTTAAAATGTTATTGCCTGAAATCTTGCATGCTAATAAATAATTGGCCCAAACTTGACTGATTGTCAAAGACTTTATATTTTTGTTGAAATCTTGCAAGATAGGATATTCTCCCAATATTTCGATCATTCATTCATTCATTCGCTCATTCAAAATGTCATTTTGCCAAGAACTATTTTTTGTACTGTTGTACATTACAGCATTCCTAATCACAGGTTGGAAACTATTGGTCTAAACTTTATCTGTAGAATTACCTATGAATTAAAAGAGATCTGAATTTCCTCCATTCTTTTTTATACCTAACATTAACAGTAAAAAACCTAGCATTTTTCATCAATGAGAAAATTGTTCTAGTTAGAATGGGTTGGAAAAAAATTGCAGGGTTCAAAATAAGAAGCTTCATGCAGATAATATTATGACATCATTAAAAGATAAGTTTACTTACTATAATATAGATGGTTACTATATTGACTTTCAAGAAGACACTATGGCAACATGATGCTTAGAAGCTTCAAACAATAGAATTCTAAAATGGACAGTTGGTAAAAGAGTCTATAGAGGAGCCAAGAAAGAAATACATGAAGGAAAGGTAATTGCACAAAAGAGCCAAGACCCTTATTACATACCAATCTACTTTTGTGCTCTGTGTTAATTAGTAAAAATTTATATTACTATAGACTTCATGAATATAGTTGTTTTTTTAATCATGTCATTGAAAGTTTGTATTGTTGTGACTGTCCATATATAATGGCTAATCAACTGCTTATTTTTGCTCTGTTTGGAAACCATAAAAACAGGAAGCTGAGAAGCATGGTGGATAGCTTTGGCTCAGTTGGTGGCCATATCTTACTAGCAGAACTGCACAGAACTTCATATTCAAAGGTAAAAAATATGCTTTAAATTTTGCATGTACAACAATGTAATAATGCATTTCCTCTGTTATGAAAAATGTTACGCTGCATTATTAGCTTTGTAATAAAAGTATTTGTAATAAAAGATATTGGCATTTTAGCATGGCATCTATGCCTCCTTTTGAGAAAGGAAATCATGTTTTTCCTTTGAACCAAAGTAATTTCCATAAATGTGAAAAAACTAGCCCTTTTAGTGACCATCAGTCAAACAAAAGGTTGTATTCTGAAGTCCCTGATTACCGTAAAGTTGCAAGTATTGAAGAAATAAACTCAGATGGGAAAGGAGGAAATGAAACATATTTTAAGGATGTCTCTCTTTTCTCACGTTTTGCAAAACAAAGCCTATATTGCACATCAGTATCTTTTATTATTTGATTGGTTGCTTTCTGATGGATTACATATAACAAAAACATGTCTGTAGCCTATATAAAGGCTCAATCCCCTCCCCCTTAATAAAGCACCTTTTGCTTTGCTTGAATTACTTGTGGTTGTATTGTCCTTGGGAGTGGGGCATGAAAAAGCCCATTCTGCAAAGGTATTTCTAAAATTTAGGGACTAGGTTCTTTCCAATTCCATACAAACTCAGGTTCCTGAACTTATGGGTAACAATGTGGGATTGTAGCATGGCAACTATGAGGCTCAGATCAGCCTGCCACAGTCATGGAACACATGACAATCAGCACAGGGTGAGTTCACTCTATTGCCATCCTCAGAGGAGGCAGATAACTGAGAAGCAAGTTAGCTAGTAGTCCCTTAGGAGAGAACAAAAAAATAAGAAAATGGGAGAGGGAAGGAATGCCTACCTGAAGTTCCTGTTGGGGCTCATGGTCCAGTTGTAGGATGAGAAAAACCTGTTCTTTCAGCAGAGAATGACCAAAAGAAGAATGATCAGATTGTGCACAGGGAAATTACAAGTTACATTGGAACTTTCACAGAAGGAGAAGTGGCCAGAATGGAGTTTTTTGACTTGCAATTAATGGAGACAGTCTGAGCAAAAATTTATTATTTATTTAACACATTTCTATGCCGCCAATTTCCAAAGACTCTTGGCGGCTTACACAGATTAGTTATTATACATTGTGTTTTTTACTAACCCGCTCCCCCGCTGGCTGGCGATGTTTACATCCGGGGCTTCTTCCGCAGTTCCTGCTCCGCACCCGGCAGGAGGGAAGTTCACTCTGAATCGCCGCTTGCCTCTGACTCGCCGTTCCCGCCGTAGCCAGCCAGCTCCCTCCGAAGTGGTACCCATTTTATCTAATTACCAGTTTTTATGTACTTTCGAACTGCTGGGTGGGCAGAAGCTGGAGGCAAAGTGACGAGAGCTCACCCTGTCATGCAGAGCTTGCGGATTGAACCTGCCAGAATGCCGTCCGTTTCTGGTCAACATAACTGGCGGCACTAATCCACTGCGCCACTGCACCTCCAAAAATTGAGCAGAACCACCCCTACCAAAAATACATATTCTTGTATTTTGGTTCTGTAGGTTGAGGTAGTTGAGTGACAAGTCACTGAGATGATAGTTGAAAAGACTATGCCTTCTGCCCCCCCTTTGATCTTCCACTTAGTCCTACTCCTGAAGGGACAAGATGTCCTGACTCAAGTCTTCTACCCTTCAGAGAAAAGCCATGAGAGGGAGAGTGGGAATCTGGGACCCAGAATTCTGTGAGTGAAGATTTTACCTTCTTGGACTCCAAAATCACTGCAGATGGTGACTGCAGCCATGAAGTTAAAAGATGCTTGCTCCTTGGGAGGAAAGCTATGGCAAACCTAGACAGCACATTAAAAAGCAGAGGCAACACCCTGCTATCAAAGGTCTGTATCTATTATTTCCCCCGTAGTAATGCATGGCTGTGAGAGCTGGACCATCAGGAAGGCTGAGTACTGAAGAACTGATGCCTTCAAACTGTGATGCTGGAGAAGACCCTTGAGAGTCCCTTGGACTGCAAGGAGATGAAACCAGGCAATCCTAAAGGAAATCAACCATGATTTCTCATTGGAAGGACAGATACTGAAGCTGAAGTTCCAATACTTTGGCCACCTAATGCGAAGAGACGACTCACTGGAAAAGACTGTAATACTGAGAAATATTGAAGGCAAAAAGAGAAGGGGAGGGCAGAGGATGAGATAGTTGGATGGCATTGTTAATGCAGTGGACATGAGTTTGAGCAGACTCTGGGAAACAGTGGAGACAGGAAAGCTTGGTGTGCTGTGGTCCATAAGGGTGTGAAGAATAGGACACGACTCAATGACTGAACAACAAATTTGAAAAGTTCATAGTACAGAAAACTGAAGCAATATAATTCAAAATATATAATATATAAATATATGTTAAAATATTCAATTCGCAAAATAATGATCAGATAGGTATATATATATAGATAGGCTATGGAATATTGATCCTAGAATATAGCCAATAAGCTTCCTTCAGGTCAAAACTTATTTTTCTCCTAATACAGACCACATAATACAAAAATATTTTTGGGCCAGACTGCATTCAGAATATTGGGAATCACTTCCAATTCCAAAGCCAAGAAATGATAAATCATCCCTGAAAATACTAAGCCAATGTATTCTATGGGGGGAAAAAAGAAGACAAAATTCTGAAAATTCTCTGACCAGGATATGGAGTTTGGCGCATTACTAGAATGTACTTTTGAACAACAATTATAGTGATGATTATTAGAAGAAATTAAGTCTGCCACTTTCCAGAAGATGAACTTTCAGTTATTATCTTTCCTTGAATTTATGCAATATAAAACATTATTCAAAATAAAAATGATTATTATACATAAACACAAAATATGTAAGGATTATAGGAGTACCAATTGCTAATGAATGTATACTATCATTACATAATAAAAACAAATGTATTTTGGTACCATATCCTGGTTAATTTATAGTCCAGAAAAAGACAAAAGAGAAAGCAGACATCGTAATACGCTTGTAAAATAAAGTCTTATTAAAAAGAAGCACTAAATAGAATGATATCAAGAGGCAGGCAGTATAGCATTTTCAGTAAAAAATAGAAACATTGCGACCACTCTTTTGAACAAGATGACATGAAGTTTGCCAAGAATTAATGAATGAATGAACATATAAATATGGGAATAGAGATAAATTATCTATTTGGTGATCATGATGAAGCATTATACATTCATGTGTATTTCAAACTGGAACAATTATCTATATAATTGACCAATGAATTAGTTATGTAGTAGCATGATTTTCCAAAGAACAGAAATCTTGCTGTCTGCAGCCAACATGGTGCCTCAGTCTTGTACTATAATATCAAGCCAAAAGAATCAAAATATTTGCAAAACTAAGTAAGTGGTTCAGGAGTTAAAGAACCACTATGGTAACTGGTATGAGTTAATTTAGAAAAAAAAACTCAGTATTTTCCTAATACTTTGGAATACAATTCCATATTCCAACCAGCATGGTTGGTATTCAAGAAGATAGGAACTGTAATCCAAATTTCTGAAAAACACTAAGTAAGAAAGTAATACTACTTAACAAAGGTTTCTGGGGCTTGCAATCCACAAATTATGGTTTACATTACTTTTCAAAATAGGCCTGCCTTCGCCGCCGCAATTCTTCTGATGGGAGAGATTCAGTTTGGCCTGTTGCAGATGAATGTGGAATGTTCTGTGTGCAACAATCTGAGAAGCCACTTCGATGTTCTCCTAAAATTCACACATGCACACTTACTGGTATTTACTTTGTTTCTTATAAAATAACAAAAAAAATTGCAATTTGAATTTGTACAATAACAATGATATAATAAAATAATTAAATAGCAATAACAAGGAACAATATGAAATCTTAAAAAAGCAACAAACGCAACTTCCATCCAGCATACTTTAAAGTCTAAAACAAACACACACAAAAACAAGATTGGTTTCCTCCATCACTGTCAATAACAAGGCTGGTGCCAGTCAGATGTACTGAGGATACTCTACAAACTAGGACGTGATTCTGGCTTTCATCCTTGGAAGGATGCTCTTGAAAGGAGAAATGAACATTTCACCTGTGATCCAATGCACGTAGTAATACTCTCTTCTTTTAATATAATTGCATTTCAAAACTAGGAGACTGAGCGTTCTAGCCCGGTCTTAGGCATGAAAGCCATTGGGTGACTTCAGGCGAGTAATTCTCTTAACTCAACTGTCTTATTTGTAAAAATAAATAAATAATTACATTGGTATAATCTTACTTGGCAGCTGAGCTACCAGCAGAATGTTTCATTCAAGGGAGTTCTATGTATTACATTGCAAAGAGCATTTGAATCTGGACATCATTACAGCATGGATAATAAATAGCAATACATATTTTAAATCTGGAGACTATCAATATATTTTATATGAGTAAGATTAATATGAGTTAAAGGAGGACTGCTCAAAATTAGAATCAATAGCAGATTCATATTGGCACACATAAATTTTCTAACTCAGAAGACTGCTTTTCCAGTGCCTCCAGCACCTAAGCCTAAATTACCCTTCCTGTTGGTTTGGGTGATCAATACCAATCCTTGTGTTCATATATACTTTGCTATCTAAGTGCTAGCTCCATGTCAACATGCAATAGACAGAGGCAGGCAAGACAATGCCATCCACACTTGCCACATATTATATATTATTCTCCAGGTTGGGCACTGTATGGTGAAGCAGAAAATGTTTCAAAGTTCGAAGAACAAAAACTTTGCTACAATTATAAAATACATTATAAGTAATCCTCAGTTTGCAACCACATCAGCTTAAGCAACAACTTAAGCGAAGTGGTTGCTAAGTGAACTTATGACAATGCTTACAAATTTGTTTTGTTTTGTTTTAGAGGCCTGTGAAGATCATAAATGTGGCTATTTGGCATAAAGTTATTTTTTTATTGCCATTCTAAATGAATGGTTGCTAAACAAGGCAATTACTAAATGAGGATTACAGTATAATGAAATATCTTTTACTCTAAATGTCTTATAATTGGAATTTATAGAAAGACAAGTCTAAAGCTAGCCCAGCAGTCTTGGTAATTCCAGCTATTTAAAACTATTGCATGTAAAATATCTGCAGCTGTATCTTAGCATGTAGTATTTTATTTGATATGCACTTATTTGATGCAATTATATCAAAGCACAATACAAGATCTATTATCTGAACAATAACAATATTAAACAGTTGGCTGGGCTGAGAGAGTGTGCTTCCACATTGGAGAGCAGACTAGGAACTGGTTCTTTTTGTTTATATATCAACACTTTAACCACTAACCACACTCTCTTGAAATATACTACTTTAAACTGCCTTAATGCCACAAAGAAAGGCGGTTGATTTTTGTGATGGATGGATGGATGGATGAAGTAACATTGTAATTTTGAAAGACAGGTGCAACTATGCTTAACTCCTGAGTTAGCATGCCCTTAGGAAGACCTTTGCCAGGGCCATAAATTTCAGCCCACCATAAGGCAGATAGAAAGACAGAGGCTGTTAAAACTTTTACATAATTGCCTAAAACAGTCTGGAAAAGCTGGGACCTTCTTTCCTGATACTTTTCCATATATATGAAAGTAGAAGGAAAGAAAAATTTCTTGCAAATACTCTATTTAAAACTCTATTCTACTGAATCATCATTTAAACTTGAAGATAAATACTTGCATTTGGTCACTTCAGAAAGAATCCCATTCTGCTCCAGAAAATGATTTTTTCTGAAACAACTTGATTTAATTAAATCCAAAGTACATCTCTACTCTAGATTTATCTCTTTCATCTCTAGAAAAAATACTGTTATTTACTAGGTCTGTGCAGTGTTTGAAAATGATTTGGAATAAATGCTTTTGACTTAGTGGTTGTGCCAAGTCTAAATCAACTCTTCTATCTCATTTTTAAAGTGTGCAAATTTTATCTGTTAGGGCAATTTAAAGATGTATTATGCTTCAGTGAGACAGAAAGTTTAGGGTAGTGATTAGCAGAAAGACTCTGAGTTCTAGTCTCACCTTAGGTGGGTGACTGTCACTTAGTCCTAGGGCAGTGGCAAACCATGTCCAAAATCTTGCCAAGAAAACTGCTGTAATAGTCCAGGCAGTCACCAGGAATCAACACTGACTCAAAGGCACATACATAGCACACACAAAAAAGCTTCAGTGTAGTTTTATTTCTTTGTTATGATTGAATAAGATTAAAAATACAACATATTAATAAATTTTTGGAATCAAAATATAATCTTTTACCTTGCATACTAAGTTGAATAGCCCTCCGGAGATCTGCCTCTTCATCCTCCATATCAATTTCCTGTCTGCTGAGTGCAAGTGCTTTTTGGAAATTTTCTTCATCTTCATCTAACATGTTTGTACTTTCAAAAGACTGGTTAACATCTAGTGCTTGTTCCAAATCTGTTTTTTGTGCCCTGGAGAAATTTCACAGAAACATTTTTATTCTAAACCCAAAATAAAAAAATTTAACTATCAATTTATATACATTTAAGTTTCAGATAAAATTCTCTAAATTACCACACTGAAGGAATAAAAGAAAACAATATTTTAAGATTGGCAATAAAGCTATACTGCAGAAAAACAATACTAAACATCCAAAATATTTCTTCAATCCTATCCAACAATGTAAAACCTGAGACATCTCATCTGGAGAATTCCCCTTTCTTCAAGCTACAGCATTCTATATGATACCTATAAAACTGTCCTGTACTTTGGGTCACTAAGAGGCTATTGCTGTAAAATAAGTTAATACATTTAAGCTGCTTAATAGGAACAAAATTATCTTCTTTTACAGATGAGCTAAACAGACAAAAGGAAATAAAAATGCTATGCTATGTCTGGATGTATGGTGGAGAGAAAGAATGGTTTTTTAAAAAGGTATAGTGGGCAGAGAAAAAATGGGTATCAGAATGAACAGTCAGTGAATTTATATATAGCATCTTTGACATCCTCTTCTTCAGTTAGTATTCTTCTAATAGTTGCATTCGCATGGATAGCTCATAGCCTTCTTTTTAAGTCTTCATTCCAAAAATTTCCCGACTCCTTAAGAAAATATACAGAAATTGTGCAAAATTTATTTGATATATCTCCTATCAGACAGATATTTTTACTATAGGCAAAGATAGTTTGGTCTATTCCATGTAGAAACATATAGTATCCTCTACTTTTTAGCTCCTATTTTCTTTGTTCATAGTCAGGATTCATAAATACTTACACTAAACACTTATGAAAATAAAAGTATTTATTTACCTTACCTCTGATCTTTTGATTGCAGTGTCTCTTCACCAATTAATTTTGGCCTCTGCATTTGCTGCACACGAATCATTTGCAGTAATTGATCAGCTTCACAATCTGGTAAGTCACCTTTTACAACAAATATTGAATAACCTATGGAGGAAAAAAGCATATGAACAGATTATGAAGGAAAATGACCTAAAAATATAAAAAAACAGGAGTGGGCAAGGCACTAACAGATAGAAATATTCTCTTTATCAATATTGGGCAATTTAGTTACCCATTCTGCATAATTCTGTCAACAGAGAAAATGTTTTTTTAGATGAATAATACAACTTTTCTTGCATTCAAATAAGAGCATCCAGTACTTGAGAATTAGCATTACCTTCCTGTTGTAGCTGGGCCAGAAAAAGTGCAAGATAAGTATCAGATATTAATTCTGGACCAGTCAAGAGAGAGTTCAAGTTGAACCACTGTTCAAAGAAAGAAAATTAGCATGCAGTATGATCATTAATAATGTATTTTTATACACAGTAAAACATCTATCCATTGTTAAAACAATTAAGTAAAATATATACACAAATGAAGTTAAAATTGATTTAAAAATAGATTAATGAACTATTTTATATTATTACTAGCCCATGGAATAATATTATTTGTATAAATTTGCTGCTTGCAAATAGCTTGCCAGATACAAAAATCCTAGTTTCTTCTAGTCATTCTCAGTCACTGTATGCAAGTTAATGGATGCATTAGCATTTAGTTATACAAAGAAAAGCTAGATTATAATCAAAGGTGTTCCATAAATACTCAGCAGGAAACCATGCACAATTTTTGTTGTGGAAACATTGATTGCAATGCAAAAGTCTGATTTAAAATTAGAAAAACTGAAAAATGTCAAGCAAAAATCTGGTTGCTGCTGTCTAGTCTATATACTACTAAAACACTCCTTTCTGTTTGTCTGTTCATAACGTTCAATTAACCAAAATAGTACATTACAAGGGAATAATTTTTGAATCAAGGAACTTCAAGTGCAATAATTTAAAGAATGCGTATAAAATCCAGGATCCATTACTCCCATGGAATTGAAATTTCAAGGATCTCAGATCAGTTATATTCAATAACTTGTGAGTCAGCTGCAGTTATGTGATTGTGATCTCCAATACTTCCTGCCAATTCCCACAAGCAAAGTCACAGGAAGCTGACAGGAAGTCAGAAGTTACTCAAGTTCCCACTGCTTTTTTCTCTGCCCATAGTCATCCTGCTTATTGCTTTAGGTAAATATATATTGACAAAGGATAACCTAACAGCTCTGAGAAATAACAGTGTTGAACAGAGTCAATATGAGACTGTTTTGCCAATGAATCTGTCTGTCTGTCTTCCTACCTACCTGCCTACCTATCAATGCAATGATTGTCTCTAAACTGGCACTAAATTTTGACTGAATTTATAGCTGGCTAGTTTGACATTCATTTTAAACAAAGAAAATAAAGAAGAAGCTTTACCTGTTTCCCTAATTTTCGAATTGTAAACCAGTGTTCTTTATAATTACAAATAAATGATCTTTCATTTCTGAAAATAAAACATAAGGCATTTCCAGAATTAAATATTTGAGTACAGAAGTATTAATTAGCGTTACCATTTTTGCATTTAAAAACACTATATGGTAGTAAATGAAGCTATGATTCAGATTATGTGATTTTTCAACCACAATGATTCAGAATAAATACCATTGATTTGAAAATATATTTATCACTACATATGCTTGATAAATACAGACACACTAGTGATGTCATTAAGCAGATATGATGCCACATACCATTCAAAGTCAGCATTCTATAATGCTACGGATACTGAGATGTCATGAAGGCTCAGAGGACAAATGGACCTGTAAGGTCACAGTAATATGGAAAAGAAAATGCTGAGCAGATAAAACCAGAACTTCAAATAATAATTTTCAAAACGAACTCTGAAGGACAGAATTTTTTTCTTGCATTACTATTAATATTTTTTAAATGGAAGCAGGGAGCTAAAAAAGAAAGTCTTACATAGGATCGATCCCGAGTCTCTGATACTCTGGGCTGTTGAAGAGGATTAGTTCTAAACCCCAAACTTTCAAGGCATTGCTTATAACCTGTCAAAAAACAGTACTTTTCATGAGATAAATCAGTCAGTTATAAAATGTAAGCAATGCAACCATTTTAGAATTACAAAGACAAATATGCTTACTAAATTCAAATATTGTCATATTCAGAAGAGACCACTGAAATCAATGGAATCCCAGTAGAATCACATTGATTTTCATGGGTTTAGCCTGACTAAATCTGGATCCATCCTATTATTTTCATCAAAAGTGGGAGTAGGAAGAAAAATCATATTTCATTCTAAGAAAATCACTGGGCTAATAGAATTAAGAAATTAACCTTCATGAATCTACATTCAGCAGACCACATATAAAACACATTTAAGGGTAGATAACAAATATACAATTAAGAGCCAGTTTGCTCTTAAAGAGAACCAGTTGCACTTGCAGGAAAATGCTAGGAAGAAGAAAAATTCACATTTTTTTTTCAAAAGTCATATATACACCTGAGTTATCTGGTAAGATATTTAAAACCTACTGGACTTAATTCTTTATATAGTGAAATTCCATTTAGCTGGCTAATTTTGGGGAGGAAGTGTTCCTACTTCACGAATGTCTATTAAACACATAATATATAATTACATTGATGTGTGTCATTTGTGTGATTATATGATTTTTATCACTAACCAAATTACATTGATACAAATGCTGTAAACCACTGCAGAAATCTGATTCTTTGTGAATGAGGCTGCTGTTATGAGATCTGGTAAAATGAAGTTTTACTTTATATGACAAAAGACATTTAAACTATTTTTTCAAGGACAACCACCTTAAAAGGCCACTAAAAATAATTAAATATTGAGTGACTTGCATGAGTTGTGTATTTCTGGATATCAGTGAATCCTACCAAAAACTCAATACATCCTGCATATTTTGGGACCAATATATTTGTTCATAAATTTCTTGTTTGAATACATTATTAGTATAAAATTTGTTCGCCAACTGCTGAGAATTCAAAGACAGAAATTTACCTTCACCTCAATCTACATTCTATAGAAGATGTAGAGAAAATAAAAGCAATCTATAGAAAAGTATAATGGGAGGTTGCATAGAAATCTGCCAGCTTCAGTGATTTCAAACTGATATAAATACAGGCAGCTTTTCATAGAGCTTATTTTGTTATGTACACACTACTGTATTCTGCAGAGCATATATACTAATGTATGTGGATCTGAAATCCTTTGTGCCACTTTCTCAATAGTTACATACATACAACAACAAAACAACTTGTGATAAATACAAGATAAATACAGGTAGTCCTCAACTTACAACAGTTCACATAGTGACCATTCAGAGTTACAATAGCATCGAAAAGTGACATATAACTGGTCCTCGCACTTATGACCATTGCACATCCTTATGGTCATGTGATGAAACTTCAGACGCTTGACAACTAGCATATATTTACAATGGTTGCAGAATCCTGAGGTCATGATTGCCATTTGTGACCTTCCCAGCCAGCTTCTGATAAGCAATGTCAATGGGAGAAGTTGGATTTGCTTAATACTTGCATTACTCACCTAACAATTGAGTGATTTGCTTAACATATGTGGCAAAAAAAGTAAAAAAAATTGGGCATAACTCACTTAACAACTGCCTTGCTTAGCAATGAGCAATGGAAATTCTGGTCCCAATTGTGGTTGTATGTTGAGGACTACTGTGATTAATTACACTGGCATGTTGTAACTGTATATGGGAAGGACCTTGAGAGATGGGGTGAAGAGATACTTCTTAAGAAAAAAGGTGGTGGGAGGTTTGTTTTTCAAGATTCTGTTAACGTAGCTTTACAATAAAGTAGAAATACATCTGGTCATGTTTCATGTCTAGTCTGTTTGGGAATGCTGACATTAGTCTTGAATACAAATATTTTGTGTGTGTGTCCAAAGAAAGCCAGTTTCATCTAGAGAGCTAGTTGCTCTAGCAGTTAAGGCATCAGGCTACAAACCAGAAGACTGTGAAATCTAGTCTCGTCTTAAGCATGAAAGCCAGCTGGGTGACTTTGGATCAGTCACTTTCTCTTAGCCCAACTCACTTCACAGGGTTGTTATGGTGGGGAAAATAGGAGGAGGAAGGAGTATTATGTATGTTCAACATCTTAAGTTATTTATAAAAGTAATAAAGATGGGATAAAAAAATCTAAATCAATCTCCTGCTGTCTCTTTTATAGCCTGAGATGTTAGGGAGGTTCCTGAGTCTCTTTCTTTGTCCATAATGTAGTTGCAAGCTATGCCCTCTCTTATTTGATCATTCCCTAGGCAGCACCTCTCCCACTCATCTCATCTCCCAAGGTCGTTCCCACATATCATGATTACATATGCAGACTTTTCACTTTGTAATAATCAGTTTGGAAAATATACTTTACACACATACTTTATAAAAAGTGCACTTCCACTATCCTTGGTGTATAATAGAAAGGAAGATTTCTATTAATTATATGGTTATAAAAAAGCTCATCTATTTGCCCAGAAAAAAATGTAAATTTCTTTAAATCTGAAAGGACAGCTTAACTGAGGCAGAAAAAAAAACTCAAATAATGTACTGAATTATCATTTTGCCATATGGAAATCAATCCCATCCTAACTTATGTAGAAAAATTATATAAATTATTAGAATGTTAAAATTCTACTGAAAAGCAATGGGATGTACGCATGGAAGCTATTTACAGAATTGTAATCACAATGTAGCTTTGAAACACAAAGTACTCTTTGTAACCATGGATTTGCTCCTTGTATATTTTGGGAGGCAAACATTAAGAAATGTATCCGTTGATCACAGCTGTCTCCTAAACAGCTCTTAAATAGGAGCCCAGAATATATTTCAGAAATAATTTTCAAATGTTCTATTTTAATAATGTTCTCAAAAAATTAAAGGGATACTGCTTACTTGAATTGAGAAAAAACCACTATCATCCATGTTTCCTGAAGGTTGCTGTTCAACAAATAATGCAAAGAAAAGAAGATTAATTTATGTGCTACAGAAGCTTTTGGGAAATCATAAATAGAGAATAAATTTAATTAATCTTAATTAATAAATCTTAAAACCTAGCCACTTAAAAATACTTTTAATGAACCATTTTGAATGCATGAGACCAGGATGGACTATAATAGAGAATTTAAGATAACAACACGTATTATGAAATACGTGGGATAGTGGGTTATGTCAATGAAAAACAGCAGATAAATTGTATGAATAGACAACATCAGGCAAATCTGAGACCTTAATGGCTAACCTTTCTCATTTTGCTGTTTGTAAGGTCATATGTGGACACCAATTTAAAAGCAGCTTGGGACAAAATAAATACTGTTCCAAAGTTCTCCAGTTTCTAAAAGAAATTGTGTTTTAAAATGTTAAATTAATTTTTTCATTGAAAATTTGACTGCAATTCCAACACCACTGGAGAGTGCTATGCTAAGAAAGATGACAGATAACTTTACATTTTATCATTGTGAAATTCATTGTCAATACAAGTTTTTCCAGTAAGAAATTAAGCAGGACACAAGCTGGCAGATAAATGTAAAACTATTTGAAGAGCTGTTACCTGTAAAAATGTTCTATATTCTTCACTAGAAACACCTCCTTCTGCCATTCTTATTCTTTCTTCTTCATCTAACTGCTGTGCAATAGAAGACAGTTCCACAGGACTGAAATACTCTCCTTGCAGTAAGTTATTCAAACAGTGCTGGGCACATAGAGAACCTTCTTGCTAAATTATGAAAAATTGAAAAAAAGAAAACAGCAGTAAGAAGTATTGTATATTTCCATGATTTTATTGTTAAAAAACCATAGCAAATTTAATCCTCAAAGTTACACTGCTTCTTTGTTTCGCCAGCGCTAATGAAAGATATATGCAAAAGCCTCCTTCATGATTTCAAGGATTTTTACTGATATGTTTTTAATATATTTTGTACTATATTCTGATGCATTTATATCAGTTTGAACTATTAAATGAATACACTGTACATGACAGAAAATATTTTAAATAAAGCTCATTGTTTCCATTAAAATATTTAGCATTACTGAAATTTATGCATAGATATAATCTACACATATTTATCCAGACAAGTCCAACTAGTTCTGCTTGCAATTGCAAAAAACATATTTGTAATATTTTTATTTAAGTCTGTTAAATCACATCCTTCATTTTCCAACCTAGCTTTTCTATTGTTCCTAGCAAATTAAGCCATACTATACATAATAGTGAGTATAATTTTATTACCTATTTCCAAGGGAAAATAACACATCAGTAAGCTTTGTGTACAAATAACGTCAGGCAGACTTAAACATTAGCATCATTCACAAACAGGAAGATATAGGATT
The DNA here is from genome assembly GCA_032468055.1 of Acrochordus granulatus. Lineage (NCBI taxonomy): Eukaryota > Metazoa > Chordata > Lepidosauria > Squamata > Acrochordidae > Acrochordus > Acrochordus granulatus. The sequence goes on along the minus strand of JANHZU010002647.1, from coordinate 435,036 downwards.
AGGGAGAGCTATCACATGCAGTATGAAGAAGTGTATACAACTGACCAAGACATTAGTGGTGTCCTTGTAATAAAATGGCACAAATGCCATGTTGTCAATCCTTGGATAAAACTATAAATAGCTACCAATTATGACTGATACTCTATACCTCTAGAAGAGGGAGGATTAAAAAAAAATGCTTTAGTATTTTATGATATTTTATAAATTGGCATTATTTGTTTAAGTTCAGAGAGAGATGGTTATATTGTTATTATCTCTATAACAGAGATTATTATAAAGATAAATGATCAACAAGAGAATCTTATTGACTATTATTTAAATTATTATAATCTTCCTGACTACTGATTTAAATCTAGTTGACTTTGACCAAACATTTCCAGCATTAAATACTTCTCGGTATCAACTGCTAAACAACACGGATGGCAAAGTACTATTATGCTCCCATTCTGCTTGAAGGCATTTGGTAGCCCACTGAGGAAATGGGACTAGCCTCCTAATATAGCTTTTCCTATACTCTCTGGCCTGTACAAAGTATTTCCACACACAACAGGGTAGTGATTCTTTTTTGTTTCTTACCAGGGAACCCAACCCTCTGGGATGTTTTATAGGGACATGCAGTTCTGGGGAGGGAGAAGCAATCAGCAAATTCATGCTATGCTTTAGAGTAGGTTAGTTAGATACCATTATTTCATAGTGCTATTAAATCTCTGCCCTTTTCCCAAAACCTCTTTAAGTTATTTGATAGGAATATGACCAAAATACATCATTGCCTTCAGAAATCAATATGAAACGTAACATTTTATCTTCAAAAGAGTTAAATTATATCTAGAGATGTCATACTACACAAAACCAAAGATAAAATCACGAAAACATTCTCTTCCCCAGCAGCAATTATTCAGGTTATCCATAGCGCTGATGTCAAAGAAAAAGGGATCATATTAAAGACCGAGATGCATGTTTCAAAACAACCCGTTCTATGAGCAGGGGAAAAACAAGGTACTGCATCGTACGGCATGTACAAACATGAACAGCTGAAGTGAAATGAGGAGTATGCACATTCCAATAAAGCGGCACCTCTTACACAAGGTTAGGGTTCGGGGACGTTAACTCCCACAGCCTCGCCTCGCCTTCCACGTTAAGGTCCCACTTCCTCGTTTCTGCTCCACGATCCTGCCAGCGTGCTTAGGGGCAGCGATGCTCCGAAAAGATTCACTACAAAGCACGGCAGGCAGAGAAGACGCATCCTTGGCCCATCCAAGGGTAACGTACGTTCTGAGCATCCCCCGAAGAACAGCCGTCCGTTTGAAACGAACGGGGACGCTCGACCGAAGGGAACCGTCTTTCAGAGCTCGCACCTTGGCGCTGGCGAGCTTTGGCGGATCGGCTTCCCTGCCGACCTGTTAGGAGCCCGCGCCCTTCGTCCTCCTTGTCTTTTAAGTCCCTCAGAATCACAAGAAAGCGGCTTTATTCTGATTCCTCCCCTCCGCAGCTTGAACATAAAGTACAAACGGCTAAAAGAGATTTTCGTACCCATCCCACCGATCGCCTCTGAACTTCCCGAGGAAACGAAAGAGCAAAGTTTCACTACCGGCCAAGGTCCTACGCAAGCCGCCCGGTCCTCTCGCTTCGTCCTCTTTTTAACCTCGCCCCCCCGCCCGCTTCTTCAGGTGAAGGCGAAGTCCCACTCACCCTCTCGTGAAAGATGGCCTCCATCTTTACTCGTCCCCCGCCGCCACCATCGGCTTCCACTCACCGCATGACCTGACCCAGCCAATCACGCCGCGCTCGGCTCCGTGACCCACTGCAGCCAATCGGCGCGGTACCTCCGCGCTCCGCGGGCTCGGTTGGCCTCTGCCCTGTTTCCCACCCGGCGACCCGCCTCGGTGAGCGCAACAAACGCCCGCGGCTGTCGCCTCGCTCCGCGCAGGCCCGCAGCCGGATTCCGCCTCTCGGGGCCCTCGCGGGGGAGGTGAGCCACGGTCAGCGCCGGAGGGGGCCGAACTCGGAGGGCTCGTACCGCCAGCAAGGCATTTTCAAACGAAAAGAGGCGAAGGAGCGCGACTGTGCCCTTGCGCGCTCCGCTTGGTTCGCGGTAGCGGTGGTTTGCTGTCGCTGCGATTGCCTTCTCTGACCGGTCTTTCGCTGCCAGATCTGGGCTGCTAAATAGAGTTCACTGTAATGCTGTTTCCGTCAAGCGGTCGTCCGGATTTTGGCAGCTCAGATGTAGAGGCCTAGCTCTAGTAATGGTGTAATGGTGGCGTGGGGGATGCTCGGTTATAGTGGCAGTGAGGTGCGCCGTTGGGAGACCTGGAAGAACAGGCTAGGGTAGATCCTGTGGAGAAAATGTACGTGATCGATTGGAGTGGAAACCACTTGTGGCACGCAATCTATTACTCCACTTTGTTTTTGTTATTTTTGTGTAAGATAGAAATATTGAAGCGGTAATACCACCTGGAATTTTAGTCTTCATTATTAGCCTTTTAATAAAGGTGATACTCGCATTTTTGCAGTGCGGTCTAGGCCTCTTTTTAACTTCAGGAAAACATGTTTTTCTTCTTCGCCGAGACTATTTTTTTCTTGGAGGAGCAGTGGCCCAGCGGTTAAGACTCTGGACTTGTCGGAAGGTCAGCACTCTGCAGTTCGAGACCCAAGCGCCGCCAGCCACGCAATGGGCTGAGCTTCCTTGCTCCAGCTCCTGCCACCCCAGCAGTTCAAAAGCAAGCAAAACTGCAAGTAAATAAATAGGTTATCATCTTTGGTGGAAAAGGTAACAGCGCTCCATGCGGATTGCTGTATAGTCATGCCGACCATGTGAGCATGGAAGGGTCTTCGACAAACGCTGGCTCCTCAACTGTGAATCTGAGATGAGCACAGCCCTCTAGAAGCATCTACAACTGGCAGGGGAACCCTTTACCTTTTTATTTCTTATGCAATGAACTTGCCTTTTAAACAATAGCATATTCTGAAAGTCCTTGAATACCACTTGCAAGTTTTAAGGAAATACACACCCAGCTGGGAAAGGAAGTAACATAGCTCATCAATTTTGCCATTTATGGAATGTTATCTAGAATCAATGTTTTCTATTCAATTCTCACATGTAATCAGTATCTTTTGTTTGATCATTTGCTTTCTGATATATTATTATTATTACTTAATTTTAATGCTGCCGAAATCCGGAGACTTGCGGCTAACAATACTAAAAACAATATATTAAAAACATTTAAAAATAAAAAAACTCATTAAAATAAAATAAAAAACACCCGGCAGACTAGCGAGGTGGGCTAAAAAGATTTCATACATAAAAAGTGGGGTGAGGATGGCTAGGAATCCCTCAACCACCTCCATGATGATAATAAACCCCCCTGGAGCCCCAGGCCATCTCTCAGAGCCGGGTCTTAAGGCCCTTCCGGAAGGCCATCAGGGATGGGGCAGCCTTCAGCTCAAGGGGCAAGATGTTCCATAAGGAAGGAGCCACAGCAGAGAAGGCTCTTCTCCTAGACCTCGCCAGTTGAAATTCCTTAGCTGACGGGAACCGGAGAAGGACTCCTCTTCTGATTCTGGTGGGGCGGGAACTCCCCATCGGGTTGACATGGTTCCTCAGATAGCCTGGTCCCATGCCATGAAGGGCTTTGAAGGTCAATGTTAGCACCTTGAATTGAACCCGGAAGCAAACCGGTAACCAGTGCAGCTCGTGGAACAAAGGTGTTATGTGGGCCATCTATTGGCCCCTAAAATCATCCGCGCAGCCGCACTCTGCACCAGCTGCAATCTCTGGATACTCTTCAAGGGAAGCCCCATGTAGAGCGCATTACAGTAGTCCAGGATTGAGATGACAAGGGCATGAGTGACCAAGTGCAGGGACTCCTGGTCCAGGAAAGGAAATTCCATAATGAAAGAATCATCAAGGAAGAAACCACACCCCACCAAGACTGGCAGAAGAAACTACCAAGTTTAAACCAGTGAATCCCCAGCTTCAAATGCACTGATAATTTTAACATAATATGATCATGAAATGTATTCATGAAAACAAAGTCAGAGAGCATCAAAACCAATAATATCATTAATGGCCCAGAAATTCTATACTTATTTATCAGCCATTTTCATAGTGGGATTATTCTAGAGGGTCAATTTGTTGTGAATAAGGGTCACAACTGTTTCTTCAACCCAGAATTTTCCAATCACGTCTTGCAGCTTTTAATGCAAGAAATACAATAGAACAATGATAAGAGCTGAGCCAAGTCCCTACCATCATCAGAATTCAGATAAGAATAATATTTCCCTTTTTCTCACTTTGGCACTAGTAAAACAATATCTGAGAACAATTTAGAATTTAGTATTTTCTGAAAAAAGGTGGAAAGAAAATGGGAAACTATTACATTATAACTTCATGGTTTTGCTTGATATTATATTTTTGTACCTCAGTCAACAATATTACAGATAATACCTCAGAAATCATTTTTAAATACCAAATGAGGCTTTACTATAAGACAAAATATGCTATGACATTGCACGTAAATGTCTCGAACAAAGTATTATCCTTGTGAGCTTCTCAGAATAGTATTAAGACTGCAATATTTTTGTTCAGAAAGCCTTTGATGTATGGTTGTACATTGGACAGATTAGATTACATTTATTATGTTATTTTACTTTATTTGTTTACTGTATAGGTTTTATTATTTTCCACAGATGGATATTTTAGACCACTGAGAATATTATCAGTCATGATGGGCATAAGTCAAATTAATCACTGGTTGACCTTGTCAATGGTTGATAAACTCAGATGTAGAGCTTTTGTTTTGATTACTTAAATGCTACGCTAAGTATACTGTGCACATAACCTTGAGAGTGGTTGTTTTTCTCAGTATTCACATGCCCATCATGGAATCGTGAGCATAAATACAAAAAGTGGGATCTAAATAGGGCAGCAGTCTTCTTGGTAGTAGTTCTCAATTTATGGAACTTTCTTCCCTGGATATGCATGCAGCCTTCTTGGTTTTTTTAAGTGAAATCAGTTTAATCCATTGATCATTTGGAAGTGCCATGCTGTTGTTACTTCTTTTATTAAAATTTTACTACTGTATATTATTATTTTATTTTAATTGTACTGTTATGCTTTATTATTTGTTGCCCAGAATTTCTTGGGGACTGGGGCAGCCTAGAAATGCTGTATGCCTATATCTATTCATAAATATGACAATGCAAGAATCTGTTTTTGCCAAGGTGCTCATTCTGTATGGTGTCTATAAAAGCTCCATTAAAAAGTCTTTTATTGGGTCATTTTCTCTTCATTTCAGTTCTCAATTTGCTTGAAGGGATTTAATAATAAGTTAGACAATGATTACATCTGCCTTTCCTGTGGCATATGATTTATCATCTAATTTATTCAGACAAGTTATTTAACTATAGTTTTGGTTAAGGTATAAACCAGTTGGGTTTGAGTAGAGTTTGGCACAAGAAGAACTAGAACAGATGATGGTTGGATAGAATTTGAATATTATCAGTGTTGTGGGCAAGGGTGAAAGTCCTATTATTGCAGCCATAGATCAAAATAAATCAGGTCACATTCACCTTATGTACTGTATTTTCATGGTACAGGTATGCTATGCTACCAACTGCGATTGCTGTATTGAATTGTAAGATTTTGTTCTCTGCGGTTAAAGTGTTGAAAGTTAAATTCAAGATAACAAATCAAGGAGGAGAATAACCATAATCTAAGAACAAATCACAAAGCTTTGGAGTGATACTTAGTAGCTGGACTGGAAGGAAATTGACCAAAGGCCAGGAAATAGAATTGCTATTTTTGAGAAGAATAAGATGCTTTTCACAGCAAGGACCTCCAATTCCTGAACAAAGGGAAGCAAAATAGGATTATCAAAATGAACTCAGCAAGTCTAAAGAAATTTGATGCTAGATATCTTTCTCCTTGTCTCCAGAAACCTGGCCAAAAACACAAAAACCAATTCCTTACATATCAAAATTTTGTTTAAATTTAAAAACCTATTTTTGCCATTTCCTCTAAAACTAATAACTCTTAATGAAATCATGCACTCTCTCTTTCATGCATGTATATAGTTTTCCAAATAGGATGTGCAGCCAAACCACAGAAAATAACACAGAGTTACACCTCATTGTATCAGGTGACCACAATATTGCTTCTGCCCAAAACATTGTGTTCAGGCTTATTAACATCTGAATTATGAGCCCTTTCCAGTAGATACTTTCAAATTTGGTATTTCTAATATGCCTGGACAAAAAAGCTTGCTCAGTGGAGCGAATATTCTAGCAACCCCCCCATACAGTGCCAGCAGAAAAATTAAGGACCTATGCATGGAAGAAGATGAATTTATGGTTTCATTCAATTTCATAGTTCTCTTTACATTCACAGATCTAGAAGTGATGAAAGAATACATGGCAGCATTACTGCAGAACACAACTGACCTAACCAAATAAAACTGAAATATCCAGAATCATGGACCTTATCAATCTCTGCTTCACTACTTACTTTCAATTTGATGGGTAAATATACCAACAAAACAAAAGAAACACCCATGGGATCACTACTATCATGACCCATAGCAGATACTGTAATGCAAGGTCTAGGAAATATAGCACTCCGATGCATACAATCAAAAGTTTGTTTTGAGTATGATATAATAAAAAGGAACAGCTCGAGAAGTTACATGAAACAATCAATAACATCTTCAAAATAATAAAATTTGTAAGGAAAAAGAGAACAACAACACACCCTACTTTCTGGATACCCTCATCAGCAAAGGAAATGGCAGCAAATTAGAATCCACACTAATCAAGTACTACACCATCAAAGTAACAATCCAACCTCCCACAAGAGTTGCTGGGTAACAACATTATTCAGGTGAGTACAGACACACTGCAACAACTCAGAACACCAAAACAAGCACACCAATTTACAACATCTTCCAACAAAATGAATACCCACATAACTTTATTCAAAAGTGCCTGACCACTCAACCCACTACAGCACAACCAATCCTAACTATGAAAAGATAACACTGCCATATATCAAAAACTTCTCAGTAACAACTAACTGACTATTACAACCACCGGACATCACTGTATCACATAAACCAACTAAAGCCCTCCATTTTAAGTCAACCTCAACGTACAGTAGCCCAGAAACAAAGAAAAAAACAGTAATTATTTACAAAATACAAGTAACAGCCATT
>JANHZU010002647.1:338990-350959 GCA_032468055.1 Acrochordus granulatus | reverse complement strand
TAGAAAAGACTGTGATGCTGGGAAGGATTGAAGGGAAGAGGAAAAGGGGATGGCAGAGGATGAGATGGATGGATAGCATAGTCAGTGTGGTGGGCATGGGCTTGGGAAGACTCCGGGAGGCAGTGCAAGACAGGGAGGCCTGGCATAATCAGTCCATGGGGTCACGAAGAGTCGGACACGACTGCGCGACTGAACAACAACATATCATTGTATCGCAAAATTAGCTTACAGGCAATTAATAAATAGGCATAACAAGTTTGACTCAAAATAGGAAGAAATATGTACAGAATTAGTTCAAAGCAGTCTCTCCTCAGCATTCCTATAAATTATTTAGACAAAGAAAATCACAATCACAGAATTGTGAAATATATCATGTTGCCATCAGTCTCAAAAGAGACAGGAATTGTTTTGGAGGGCATTTATAAGGGCATCAGCTTACTATTCCTGTCTTTATTGATTTGGATCTGATAATATCTTTTCATTGTGATAAAGATTTGTAACTGATTTACTTAGGAACTGAAAAAGTTCCTCATTCTGTAAGGTTAATCTTAAATGGCTTGCCTGGTTGTTAAAATGTTTTAAAGTTTAAATAAATGGTGTTACTTAAATAGTATTCAACTGAATATCTTGTTTAATGTTGAAGTTTAAGAAGAGAGAGGATGAGGATAGTTTTTCAACTTGTATAATCTTGTTTGGGGGTGTGGTGGCTGAGTGGGTAAGATTCTGAGTTTATCAGCTGGAAGGTTGGTAGTTCAAGTTCAAGATTCAAATGCTGCCACATAACGGGGTGAACTCCCATTCCTGCCCCAGTTCCTGCCAACCTAGCAGTCTGAAAGCATGTAAAAATGCAAGTACGTAAATAGGTACCACCTTTGGTGGGAAGGTAACAGCATTCCATGTGCCTTGGCATATAGTGATGTCAGCTACACGACAATGGAAGCATCTTCAGACAATGCTGGCTCTTTGGCAATGAAATGGAGATGAGCACCATTCCCTAGAGTTGGTCATAACTGGCAGGGAAAACCTTTACCGTTAAATCTTGTGTACATTTTGAGTATTGAATAATATTCAATATGATTGGGTTTATGCAGTGTTTTGAGCTGAACATTTTGTTTGGTTTTGACTTAATAATACATCTGTTAATTTGATTACATATGTGTGTATATGCCTTTGAGTCAGTGTTAGTGACTGACCTGCAATTTTCATTACAAGTCCCTGTTGTTTTCACAAGATTTTGGAAATGGCTTACCATTGCCTGATTCCTAGGGCTGAGAGAAAGTGATTGATCCAAGATCATCCATTGGGCTTTGTGAATAAGGCAAGACTAGAACTCAGAGACTCCCAGTTTGTAGCCTGGTGCCTTAACCACTAGAACTTCACTCTTTTGATTGCATAACTTCATATTTTGAATGAAGCATTTAGAATCATGATCAAATGCCTCTTCTAATTATAAGATTAACTGTTTTTATTTACATTAAGGCCAAGGATATATGAATATGTGTGCTGACCAAAAGTGAGACCTGAGCTTTTGGCTCGGAATTTATTTTAGCCAAAACATTTTTATGCTAAAGATTGTTCCACTTGGCAATGACACAATTTGTTACTTGAGAGAAAAAAATAGGAATGGAATGGGATCCTGGAAGGCCTGTTTAGATGCCAACCCTAACTGGCATCTTCCATACCTGTAGGGACTATGGCTCTTAAAGATTCTCAGAGGCTGGCAGTTTTGGCATTTACAATCCCATTGTGTTTGCATTTGCACCAATTGGGGGAGCCGGTACAAATAATAAGCTTAAATGTAACTCTGGAAGTTTCATAATAAGTTTTGTTTCAGAAGTATTTTGTCATAAATCTGGTATATATACATAATTGTATATTATGTATAATACAATTAGGAAACAATTTTGAGAAAGGAAACTAATGCAGCTGAAGTAAACTTTCTGAAGCCACATGACCCAGATATAACCAACTCTTCCTCTTTTCTAGAGTTCTGTAGTCGTTTCAGAAAAATGTAGGTGTTTTGTTTCATCATGCTAGGAACAGACAAATCCTACTTCTCTCTCAATTCTTGAGAATAAATCTTCTCTTGTTTCATTCCAGAAACATTCTGAAGAAAGTTTCTCAGGTACAGGATTCAAGCATCATTATTTTAGGAATTTCTACAAAATTATAACACCTTTTCCCCAAGATTCCATAACCCCATCCTACAATTTTAAAGATTCACTTTAGTCTATAGACTGAGTGGGGTATATCATTGCCATCATCCTCATCCTCATCATTTTAAATACCCATATTACACAAGAAAAGCCTCCGTTCTTCTAAAGTGTGTGTCACAAACAGTCATCTCTAGCTAAATGCAAGATAGAACAGAATTGTTTTAACTGCCTCAGAAAATGCTAGGAGGGAGTCTTAACATGTCATAAAATAATAATCTTGTCTGAATGTCTGAAATTACAGGATGCTGTATTCTGAGTAATATCTTTTATACTCTCCTTCTTGCTTCTGTGTTTTGTTTAATGTTTAGAATCTGAAGAATGATCTAAAAGATTGTTGAGTATTTTGTAATTTTTTGGTTGTGTTATTTTCTTGATTATTTTTAAATTCTAATGAGCCAACACGATGATAGTTTGTCTTTAAGCTGAATACTTTTATTTCTCAGTAAGCGTACATAGAACTAGTAGTTTAAATTGTTGCTCAGTTTTCTAAACCTTGCAAAATAAAAGCACTCATTATATATGAATTTCCATTATGGTCTTATAACTCATTGCTAAATCTGCATGAAATATAATTTATTCATTTGCATGATGGCTGGTCTTTACTAGCTTGCTGGAACAAGTTCACTTAAGTCTAAACTGAATCTATTTTAGACAGTACAGTTAAAGCTGAATGGGAAATCTAAACAAGGCATACAATAAGAAATAGTTGATAAAGCACCAGGTTCCCACCTCTGAACTGAGTGGAGACATTAGACTGTTAGTCTTGCTGTCAAATAAATAGGTTCTCTATAAATGAATGAGATGAGAAAACATAATGACTTCTAGCTATTTTGAATTTCAAATCTGATAATCCCATGACCGATGAGCAAGTTAGGAACTGAATTCCAAAAAATCTGGAAGCAATGGCATGGTTTATCCAACATATGGTTCTTACTCCAGAAAACAAGGTGAGTAATTTAGTAGGTTTGAAATATCTGGCTAATTTAGCCACCGTTTCCTTCAGAGAAGTAACATATTGTATATGGTGGTTGCATCCTTAACTACTCCGTGAAATGTGCACATCCCTTGAATAATGGATAGGTAACCGTTTTTCTACTGAGAGTTGCATTCCATAATTACTACAGAGAGATGCAGATGCTCTTTTCATATCAGCACCCCTGGCCTATTAAATGAAGGTTTTGTTTGGCCAGTGTGAAAATGTGCAGCTTAAATCTTCTGTGGATTAGAAAGCTCTTTTGTTTCCTTCTAACTACAGTACAGCTAAAAAAAGTAGGCAGCTGGAACGGGTTCAGTTTTTGAGAGGAAAACAAAGAATAAGCTCATCTGAAACAGGGAGTAGGTGCAGAGCCATGGATTGAAGTTGCAGCAGCAGGGATGGTAATACACCTTGACTATCTGTATCTCCTCCAAAGGCTGCTTGGCTATATTTTCAATCTCAAGTGCCAAGGGAAAGGCAAATTGGCCATTTCAACATGAGCCCAAATGTTCAGGTACCTTTTGTCATTCTTTTCATCAGCTGTTGTAGTATATGCTAGAAACAATCATTAAACGCTGGAAGAAAATGACTTAATTATTGAATCTTTCTAGTATAATCACATAAAAATGGAAGTCTGTATTTGGCCTGCAGTGCTTTGTTTTGGCCTTCCCTGTTAAACATAAAAACAGTGTGGCATAGTGGTTTGCATGTTGGACAAGAACTTGGGAAGGACATGGTTCAAGTGGACCCTGCCTTACTCAAGTTATTGTCCAACATGCCAACCATTGTGCCACACTGTTTTATCTTGGGCACTGAAACTAACAGGCCTTTTGTGCTTCTCACTGTCTCTCAGTCCAGCCTACTCACAGGGCTATTGTGGAGAAAATTAGGAGCTTCCTATTTTCTTCCTAAAGGAAGGAAATAAATCTAACAAATAATTTCTAACTTTGTAGTTGTCCAAATTTATTCTGTTTTTTTTTTGCATTTCTTTTATGGTAAGGGGAGGTATATAAAATTTAAAAAATGATAAATTTTCTCTTCTTTCTATTGATCATTTAACACTTTTCAAAGAGTAAAATGTTACTTAAACAGCAACAGTGGCAATTTATATAAGAATTATAGAGAGAGGTAGCCAGATTAGTCTTTGGAACAGAAACCACAAAAAGGATTATGATAATCTTAAAAATATGTATATGTATTACAGCACAAGCTTATATGTGCTGATAAAGTAAATAGTAGCTCATGAAAGCTTATGATATTATATATTTGCTGTTAGTGTTCAAGGTGCCATGATATTTAGTCTTTTTTCCAGGATTATCAAGATGTAAGCAGTATTTTGCTAAAAGAAAAAACTTCACAACATCTGCTAAAAGCTTGCTAAAGTGGGTTGTGACTTTACCACTTTCCTAAATAAATATATTGGGCATATCCAAGTAAAAGATCTGCAATGTATGCCTCAGTTAAGATCTGAGAATGTAAAATTTAGTTCTGGAAAGGAGGAAGGAGAGAGAGAATGGTTGCTTAGTGTGGGAAAGTAGAAAGATAAGAAACTTTGAGCAGCTCTGCCTTGATCTTGTTGTTTTTAAAAAGAGGCAGTGAAGGTTTCACACAAGCTTTTAGTGTCTGAGAATATAATTTCTTGAATCTCTTTGTGTATGTTCTTTGCTCTTGCTAATCTCAAAGGTACGATAAGAATAGACTGTATAGAAGTAAAGAGTCCTGCAGGTAATTTGTCCCTAAGCTCTATAAAGCTTTGCATATTAAACTAAACACCTTAATTTGGGCTTGGAAACCTACCAGCAACCAGTTTTGCTGTTTCATTTTAGGAATAATGCTGCACAACCAAGAACTACCCCACATACATTGGTGCCAATCGCAGTTTCCAAACTGTCCAAAGACAATTCCACAAAGAGTACATTGCAGTAATTCAGCCTTGAGGTTGCCAGTGATTAACTAGATTTTCACATAACCATTTCAGTAAGCAAAAATAGTCCGTGGTATACTGAAGGCAGGTGAACTAGTGTGTATTCTGGGTGCAAGGAATAAAGGAGCAGGTGCTGAAGATGATAAGGGGGTTAGTGTTAGGTGTGCAGCTGGATTGCAACACCAAAGTGTTGATCAGCAGTCAATGACAGATGGGGAAAATTGTGCCTTCTAGTTAGTTTTGATTTCTGATTACTTTCCCCTACAGTGTTCTTGGCGATGTTTTTTGGAAATGGTTTGCTAATTCCTTCTTATGGCTAAAGGAAGTGACTGGCTCAAGGTCACACAGATGACTTTGGGCCTAAGACAGGACTACGGTTCAGTTTTTTAGTTTCTAGCCTGATGCTTCACTATTACACCAAACTGACTTTCAGTGACAGAGGAATATGGTGCCAAAAATGATGTCTTCCAGATATAAAAAATGCTAGCTATGCCATTGAAAATCAATAGGTAGGTAGGTAGTTGGATGGTATGTGGTCCAGTATGTTGGGAGACTTTTAGCCTGTGTCTTATCATGTTGTATGATCCTGGTCTCACAGCCATAACAGGATATATGGATGGCACTGCAAATACAGCAATTGAACAGCAACGCTAGAATATGACCAAAGGAGTTATGGTAGTCATCTCTAAATATCTGAAAGCTGTCATGTAGAAAGCAGATCAAGTTTATTTTCTCTGGTCTGAAGATTCCACAGTTTATAGCAAAAAAGCAAATCTTAGGCAGACATTAAGAGAAACTTCCTAACAGGCAGAACTTTTCAGAGAATCATAGTCTTTGGAGGAGTTAATGAATCCAATTATACCTGAATCCAAATTAAATCCAAAAGATCAGAAATTGCTTCTTTAATTATCATTTTCTTTTTTTCATTTCTTACTTTGCACTTTTTCTTTTATATTTCTTTTTAAACTTTTCATTATATATTTTCTTCTATTTTTTATATTTTCCTTATATATTTTCATTTTGTCTTTTATTTGTAGAAAATATTTAATAAAACTATGTATAGTATAAGGTAGATATGTATATGGAATCCACATGAAAGCAGTCATGATAGATGGCTGTCAAGTCCCCAGGTAAACATATATGGGAGAGTGGAGTACTATCTCCCTGATGAGAAATGGGCAAAAAAGAAAGGAAAGGAAATCAAGTTCTGCAACATTATTTGAATGGACTGAAGATTAAGATTGTTAGAAGTAAAAAGAAGGAACATAAAGTTGGTTTATCTGACCAAGATTAACATAGATATGTTCTTTATTCTGGCAACCCATAATGGACTTTTACTGACACTATAACTGAAATGATGATGCTTTATAGTTTTCTTATAATTAAGACATGGGATATAGAGACTAAAAGTTACAATTGTTTTATACTTGTGACAAAGTTTGGAAGAAATTTCATTCTTTTTTCTACATTTTTCTTTTTCTTTGCACTTTTTACTTTCTACTTTTTTTCTTTTTTCTAGTTTGTATTAGTCTTTACTCTTGCAAATATAATATCTGATAAAATTATTTAAAAAGCAAAGTAAAGCAAGGGAGGTTGATTCTAATTGCAAACAATTGGGTCCAAACCTCCCCTCACTTTTGGCTGTGTCTGCACTCAGACTGGAAACTGAATAGCCTTGGCAGTAAAGAGGTGATTAAACAACAGCAGTTCCTTCCCATTCGAATCTGTTGATAAAACAGCACTGACATATCTTTGATATGTTCAAATATAGCAACAATTAATGAAAACATTAACACTTTTTCTGCTCCCAAATAATTTTCTCAAATGTATTTTGACTTCTGTTAATCAGAGATCTCACTCATTGCTTTCCAAAGAAGAAGGATCTTACTCTCCTCTGTACTTTTGATATCTCCAAGCATTTGCTTCAACCAGCCAAACACCACCTATTGTTTGGGACAATAGCATCAGTACAGATTCATGAGCCTCTCATGAAAGAATTGCCCTGTCCTTGAAGCAGCTCCTTCATGTCCTAATTCCCCAAATTGATTTAGATGCTGTTGTGTGGCTTTCTAATAATAACACAGACAGCCTTAATAAACTTAACTTTAATTGTTGAATTGTTGCAGTAACTTCAGGAATTCCCCTTACAATAATCAAAATGAAGAATTACTCTATTTCTTTTCAAATTCTTTCAATCCAGGTTTTCCAACAGAAAAATGTCAATCAAGTCTCTTCTCCCTACTTCAGAGTACAGGCACTGTGCCAAGCCCAACAACAATGTGAAACTAGCTAATGACTTCATAACAAGAGGCAATCTTGAGAAATAACAGATGTTTCTCCTCTGGACCTCTTAACTCATTCATCTCCTTCTGCTCTTCCAGAAGAAATTCAAATAATTAACACCTTCTCACAACTTTCAGGAAACAACAAATTGCTTTACTTCAGAAACTTGAGATCTTAAAACAAACTATTTCTAAATTGCTTTCAGGTACCACTTTATCCAATCCAGATGCAACGTATAATCCATGGCTTATGTTATTCTGCAAAACATTTGACAAAACTTTATGCTTCTAAGGAAAGCACCGCCTTGGTCTCTGGCATGCTACCAAAATCAGTGCATTTTCGTTTTGCTCCTATTCAGTTAGTTCTCCCACTTCAATTTTTCCTCAAATTAGGATTTTCCTGCAACATCATGTGCTTGGCAATCATCACTGAAGCTTCATTCTCCATAAGCCATAGACTGATTCACAAGTACTTGGGTGAAAAACTCCCATATTCCCCCTCCCATACTTCCCCAGCAGAAAGCATACTATTTCTTCTCAAGGTTTCTCTCCTAAGCTCTTTCTTACCATGCAAAGATGTTGGAAAGACTTTGGCTCCCAATAATTTGTTCTTTTGTAGAATATGAACCATTAGGCAGCCAAGCATCAACTTTACCAATCATTTCTTGATCTATGATGGAGCCAGCTTTGAACAATCTTTACCCTGGCTCCCTGTTGTTCACTACTCTTTTGGAATATAGCTGGCTGACGTGCAAACCAGACATTCTAACTTCATTCTCTTTCTGCATCAGTTTCCCATTTTCTATTTTCAGAGGACTTGGGATGTAGATCTTTTAGAATTATTATTCTTTGCAATTGCAATACCCAGCCAGAAAATTGTGAGGCTAATACTCTGGTTTTCTCCAACTCTGCACCTGTGTATGTTACCCCACCTTCTGTGACCTTTTAGCATTGGCCATAGATTGAAAAATTGGTCCTATAAGGGTTTTCTTTTAATCAATTTATTTATCTCCATATAGAGAAATCTCTATACCCCTGAGCAATTTTCATAGATTTCATAGATTATACCATAGAGCAATTTTCTCTGGGAATATTTTGAAGACTGAATGACTGACTTAAGTAGTTCATCCCCAAATTCAGAAATAATTATTGGAGTTAATTTCAATTCTAGGTTGGAACTCCATTGTTTTCCTGCCTAGATCATCCATGCTTGCATTGTGCCTAAAATCAGATACTGATAATGGGGATTGGAGACTGCTCCAACCAGCTGTGAAATTTGGGCTCTGAATACTAACTGGCTCACTCCTAGGAGACATTTAGGAAGAATGCACTTTCTGGGGAGACAGAGGAGCAACAAAGTTCCTTGGTTATATGTTAACTTTATATAATTTTGTAGCCTACTGTGAAAATTTTACTATAACCTCTCATCTATGTAGTGATAATCTCTCTTTAATAGGTTTCTTCAAATTTATCCTGAGGAAAAAAATGTCAACTTCAGCAACCTCTGGCTGATCCCTCATCTGAGAACTATTTTCAGCCTATATGTCAAACAAGTCAACCAGTGCTACCAGTTCCAAGCCCCTTAAAAAGCCTATCACTTAAAACCTTCAATGAATACTGTAAGAGAGGCCCAAATGATCCTAAAATATTTTCCAATTATTAGCTCTGCACAAGGATATTTATTATCCAGCTGTAATGATGACTCTCCCACAAATTTTTCCTTTTGAGATAGCTTTTATCTAAAAACTTTTTTATAGATAAAAACTTTTTATCTATAACTTCTGTATATCATTTTAGAAAAGGCAGTGGGGAGGTGTAGTCAACAAGATGCTGTTTCTGATTTACCCCTTTCCTCTCACTTTTGCACTCACTGCAAATTGTTGGCAGAAACACTACAGTGGTATTTGCCTCCATGAAGTCTTAATTCCTGGATGAATGAAAGATGCTGCCACAGCATTTCTGCCAACAATTTGCAGTGCAAATGTGAGGGAAAAGGAGAGAATCTTCAGTTCATTGAAAATAGACTACAAGTCTGTCCTGGGACTGGGTGAGGGTGGGGAGTTAAGCTGTTTCTTGAAAATTGTGAATAGTTCCAACAACCAGTGCTCAACAAAAACCTTAGTCTCTTCTAATGTCTTGTATATTATGTATAGCTGCTAGATATCACTCTAGCATTAACAATTCAATCCCATCTGGACCACCACAACAACTTATTTCATACATCAGTCAGAGGAGAAAGCCTAGTTATCCCTGTTTTTGATAGTTGCCCAGAATTGTTAAAATAAATCCTGATTGATGGGCTTTGGTATTAGCTCTCCAGTTCACAACCAACATAAGGCCAGATACTTAGGAACAATAGTATCATTTTGTTTTAAGGAAAAGAAACCTAGACATTATTTATGTTAAAGCAAAAGTCTTTGTTTTCACTAAATCGTATTTCAATCTTTCCAATAATTGGCAAATCAGTAATAAATCTAGCAAGTCAAGGATTTAAAAATCCATTTCCAACTATCTGGAATCACCAAATAGGTAGGCTATCATCAAGAACACAAAAAGCCTCTAACAAGATTATTGAATTTGCAGCCACAAAGACATAACAATGTGCCTGTAGCAATTAAATTATTCAAAGTGGAAGTCTTAAGCTTGCTGTGATATGTACACAAAGTATACAACTTTGTGCAAGTCTGACATGATGACTTAGGGGTAGGGATAAACAAGAAGTTCACCCAGATAGGTTTATTAAAAACATTCAATATCATACTGTAATTTATACTATGTCTGCCTTTTTCTTTTGTCTAATTTGTAATGTAGTTATAAACAAATATAAGCGGTGGTTCTACTTTTGCTCAGGACTAGTCAGCAAGCTATCAGTATATATTATATTGTATGCATGCTGATAAATGTATATCTTCAAAATGATTTGTTGCTTTAAGGTTTTTGGCCACAATAGACCCTTTTATTCTGGAAGTAATTCAGCCCATCTTTTGGAAGGGTACTCCCTGTGTCCTTTGATTAATTGCAAACATTCTTGCTTGAAACTTTGCTGGATACAGTGGTGCCTCAAGACGAGACTAATCCATTCCAGAAGAATGCTCTTAGCGCGAAATGCTCGTAAAGAGAAATGCAGTTTCCCATAGGAAACAATGGAAAGTCAGATAATCCGTTCCACGCCCCCAAAAATATTCACCAAAACTCATTTTCAATGGAATTTGATGTAGAAATGATTGTCCCTAACTAACATCTGAAACAAGCAACCATGATTAACACAGGATATAAAGCAGAAATAGAGCAAACGAACCAGTACTTACGGATCTGCTTCGAGGTAGCTTCTGGCCTTGGCTGCTGCTTGCTGCCGTCACTTTAAAAGGGCCTTTTTTCTCTCAGCTTTTACAGGTGTCATGGGCAATTTGAAAGCGCTTCTTCCCTCCGTACTATGAGGGGAGAAGCAACGAGGGGGGATTTCTGCTTTATTTGGCACGTGTGCAGCTTTAAGAATATCCTGGTGCGAAGGAGAGGAGAGGAGGGGGAGGAGACTTCCTGGAGATTGAATTGGGAGTCTGAAGTCTCCGGAGTTCTCTCTCTTGAATGCCTTTCACTTAATTTATGCTGTTTACGCAGAGAGAGAGGAAAGCTCCGTTGTGAGATTTCCCACGTGAGCTCATCACATGGTGCTCACTGTAATCAAGAACGTCAACCTGCCGCCATGCAGCAGCATAGGCAGAACACATGCACGCACGCTGCCACCCGTATGGGAAGGGAGTAAACTGCATGTGGCAGAGTCAGCAGAACGCGCATGCATGCTTGCTGCGTTGGCAGAACTCTCGCGTGGGGTTGTTGTCTGTGCAACAATGGAGTAAAGCATATGGTAGAGTCGGCAACGCGCACACGTGCTTGCCACGTCAGCAGAACTCTCGCGTGGAGTTGCTGCCTGAACAAGAAATACAGAGTGCGCTGACTGATGATGCGCAAGTTATCGTGCAAAATTTGCTTGTCGTGTGAGTTGCAGCTTGTCTAGCGGGATAAATTTGATTAAATATTTTGCTCATCCTGCAAGTTTCATGTCTTGTGAGTTACTTGTCTTGTGAGGTACCACTGTATATGCTGCCAAAATCCAGAGACTCTCGGCAGCTAACAAAATAACAATCCTTAAAACATAAATTAAAAACATTAAAAATAAAATAAAACATTAAAATAAAAAACCTGGCAGACTAGAGAGGTGGGCTAAAATATTTAATATATAAAAAGGGGGGTAAGAATGGCTAAGAATCCATCAGCCACCTCCAAGATGACAATGAGCCCCACCTGGAGCCCCAGTCCACCTCGCAAAGCCAGGTCTTAAGGTCTTTCCGGAAGGCCATCAGGGAAGGGGCAGCCTTCAGCTCAAGGGGCAAGATGATCCATAGGGCAGGAGCCACAGCAGAGAAGGCTCTTCTCCTAGACCCCGCCAGCCGAAATTCCTTGGCCGGATGATATCCTCTGCTGATTCTGGTGGGCCAGGAACTCCCCATCGGGGTGACACGGTTCCTCAGATAGCCTGGTCCTATGCCATGGAGGGCTTTAAAGGTCAATGT
>JANHZU010002647.1:319051-334928 GCA_032468055.1 Acrochordus granulatus | reverse complement strand
AGTTTCAACTCCTCCTTCCTAGAAGAGTATATACCAGCTCTCTTACCAGTTCAATTTCAGAATTGAGAAAGCCTTTTTGATTAAAGGCGAAACGTCTTCGACTTGAGAAAAATCCAGTCCAGATGCCTGTTTTTTAAACTTTATTCATTGTGTATAATTATGAGTTTCATAATTGTTTTTCCAAGTGAAATAAGGAATTTTTTTTTGTAATATAAGGAAATGGTATGCATACACTTCTGACTATACTTCACAGAAATCAAACAGCAATTATAGCATTGCATTAGGCATGGACACAAACCTGTAACCAAGTCAGTTATTCTAAATCACAGATTTTTGGGGAAGAAATGGTGGGCTTCAATGAAATGAATTGCTGGCACGTACACTGGCTCTTCAATAATTCCTCTCCAAACAAGTCTTCCTTTTTGGAATCCTAGTCTTAATAGTAGCTTATCTTTTCTTGGCAATCTTCAAGTCTAAACTGGTTGAAGGACTGTTCAGGTGTATGAACTTAACAGCTTCCATTAAGTTGGTGTTCATGAAACCTAATCTGACTTGGTACATTACTCTCCCTTGAATATATTCTATTAGAAAACCACTAAATAAAAGATATTTTGTATTTTAATATTGTAAATAAAAACAATTTAAATGTGCCATAACTCCGCATTTGTAAGTAAAAGAACTGAGATGATACAGAAAAGAAGACTGTCTTTAATGTGATGCAGTAATGGGAATAAAACAAAAAAGTAGCCAGTTTCTGGTACTTTTTAGTTTCTAAAAGTCAGAAACTATCTACAGTATAAAATAAGTTTTTAATACAGTCTGAGAAATACAGTATACTAGAAGTTTGAGGTGATAATCTTTATAAATTCTTAGTTCAAGCAAGTCTCTTTAGATTCAGGGAAAACAGCAGGATTTCCCAACTTCAGCAACTATAAGAAGTGTGGAATTCAACTCCAAGCCAGCACAAAAAACACTGCCATAGAACAATCTGTAGTGATTTAGGTGCAGTTGTTCTATTTATATTGCTGTATTAGAGCCACTAAAGCAGTTGCCTTTTTAAAGATTTAACTTTCATTTTAGGATTATTTTATCATCCCATGTTAAAATAAGAAGGATATACTAAAATAGTAACATTTTTATCATAATAATAATATAATAGTAAAATAGTATAATATTATACTAGCAAAGTACATAGTATAATATTATAATTACATATTCAAGGTTTGATATTTGGAGATTAATGAAATCCTATTACATTCTAAGCTAAAATACTATTAAACTGCATATTTGATAATAAAATTTCACAGTGAAGATCTGAGAGGCATAAAGGGGGATGCTTTATATATAGAGGAATTACAAGAAAGGACAACGTAGTGTGCTATTTAAAACAGACAAATCACAAAAGGTTATTGTATAATGCATTGTTAGCCAATGTCTACATACCCTTGCTATGAGGCAGAATTTTTTCCATCTTACCTTATAAAATATGCAGTAGAATTTGAAGATGTGCTGTTTTTAGTATCATTCTTTGTTGCAGCCTGTTAGGATCAGATTGTAGAGGTTACTTTGTGAGAATTTATGAAGCCTTGATGTAGTTTATGGTTGGAGATTGTAGATCTAAGATATTTTCCAACTTTAGTATATATTATCAAGTTGGTGTTGACTTCTAATGACCAAATTGATAAATTTCCTCCAGGATGATATGTTCCCAAACTGGCCCTTTCTGGCCTTTCAACAGTGCACCTGTTGTCATGATATTCCAGCCTCTCCACTTGCTGCTGATTATCCTCTTATTTTCTTTCCTTCCATCTCTCACAGCATTACAGACTGCTTAAGGGAGCTAGGTCTTCACACATTATGTCTAATTTGATCCTGGTTATTTGTGTCTCAAGTGAGAATGATGGCATGATTTGATTGTTTCTTGGTTTCTCTGCTATTCTCAGAAATCTTCTCCAAAACTTACTTCATTTCGATTCAAAAGCAGCAATATTCTTTCTAACTTGTTTGTTCAACTTTTGCTTCCATAGAACAACAATAAGACAGTTTGTTTTTGAACAGGATGTTTTATAAGGGTAACAACTGATGAAGAAAAATGCAATAATGGAGGCTTCTGTGCTTTTTACTGTATACAGTGATATTATTTACTGCAGGTATTCACAACAGGTAAATACATCACAATACTGATGTTCACATGGTGTCAGGCTTCCTCTTAAGTCTTCTTCCCAGAGACTATTCCCCTCTAGCTCTCCTGCCTCTCCCATTTCCCTCCCCCATTGCTGGGCTTGACAAGAGTAAGAGTAAAAAGAAAGGAATTATTTTTACTTTTTTTACTTTCAGCATGGTTTGATTTTCTCCTGGACCTGTTCAGCCAAACATCTACTGCTTCTCCATTGGAGGAAGAGCCTCTATCAGGTTCTTCTAGACCAGAGTTTCTACACTGAAAGCTGATCCTCTCCTTTTGCTCTTGGGTCTTTGATGAAGAAGCCAGCTCCTTCCTTTCCATCCTTGAGCTTTGGATGGAGCTCTTGTCCCTTTGAGTCTTCTCTTCTCTTCTTCCAGATAAGCTACCTGTGGACCTTGCTTCTCCCTTCTGTATCAGGAATTGAAAACTGCTCCATACACTTAATTTCATCTTTTCCCTCCAGCCACTCTATGTATAGGCTCTGGCAGCATGCCTTACAGCAACAGAGGAGGTGGTTGTTCTCCCCAGGGCTTTAATCCCCAGCACCCATATACCAGACTGGACCAATGGGATTTCTCTCTCAGATTCTCACCACAACAGCCCTAGTTAGCAGCAAGTTCAGCTCATCAACTCTTGTGATAGCACTGCCATTTAAGGCCAAAACTGAGTTTATTTTCTCCTTTTACTCACTCTAATGACAAACTCATGCAAGCAGAATAGACCATGCAAGCCACTAAAATCCCATATGCCACAAAATTGTCATAGAGAATGTTGATGAAGATTCTCAGTCATCCAGGTGGAATTGTCTGGAGGTTGCATCATGGCAACTGGACTCCTTTTCTTTTGGCTGGAGATGTTTTGCTGCTTGTCCAAGTAGCTTCTTCAAACTGATAAGCAGTGAATGTCTCAAACCAAAAGAAAAGGAGTCCAGTTGCCATGACTGTCATAGAAAATACTTCTACTGTTCTGATACTTATACATACAGCCATGTCACAGCATCTGAATATTTTTCCCAAGGTATTTGGGAAAACAGAGATGGAATTGGATAGTTTCTAAATCAGGAACTCCCAAACTCTTCAACTGATTTACCCCTCCATGAAATTGTTCATCAACCCGCAAACATTTATTATATTAAATAATGTAACTAATAGTACTACAAACAATAATAATAACAACAACTTAAGGTTGCTCCCTGGGTAACATTGTCTTGCTGCTAGCTACCTCATTTTCAGGGCTAGGGACTGGTGTGAAGCCCTACAGAGACCCCAAAAGATTGATTGACCCCAGTCAACTTTCAATCATGTTTCAATCACCTGTTGACTCCAACCAATTAGATAGTCCACTTAGATAGCCCCATTATGTCAGGTACAAACAACCAGAACCACTTGCGAGCAGGCCAAAGTAGATGTTGTTGATTACTTATATTGCAAGAATTTCACCAGATTTGGGAAACAGCAGATATAAATCTAAGGATTTGATGTCAGAAGTTTCCTCCCATGAATGACTCTAAGCTAGAATGTCTCTAGAGGGGCCCCCTTTCTTCAGATGGTGATTCCACCACACATCCACCTTTAGGGGTCAGTGTTGACCACTTTAGGAAATCTTGGTCGAAATCAAATGAATTAATTAAATTCTCAAATGCTAGTTTGTGGCATACTTCTTGACTGCTGGTTCCCTTACTATTGATATTCTATCATAAAAGTCAGAAACTATCTACAGTATACAAACTATCTTCAGTATTTTCTTTGTCAGTCTTAAGGCTGGTTGCTGTTTCTGTTATCATGGGATTAGTCATCTTTATTAGTCTATTTTTTTCACTGTGTTCTTTGACTTTCATTACTAGAGCTTGCAGATCATTTGCATTTTCAACTATCAGAGTAATAGCATCAGCATAACATAGGTTATTGAAGTTTCTTTGTCTGTTTTGAAAGGACCACTCATTTTCTTTCAATTAGACTTAATATATCATCAGTACAGAGGTGAATAAATAAGGCCTTGTTTCACTTCTTTGCAGTCTGGAGCCAGTCAATTTCACCATGCTAAATCTAAACTCTGAGTACATGTCCTGTAATAAATTTCACATGCAGACAGTGAGATGTTCTAAGATCCCAGTTTTGCAAAAGCTAGAGCAACCTTAAGTTGTTATTCTTATTTGTAGTACTATTAGTTACATTATTTAATACAATAAATGTTTGGGGATTAATGAACAATTTCATGGAGGGGTAAATCAGTTGAAGAGTTTGGGGGTTCCTGATTTAGAAACTATCCAATTCCACAATTTCACAGCTTAATATGGTTGACACATTCAAAGATCTTTCTATAATCAACAAAACACATATTGACTTATTTTTTACATTATTTGTCTTTCTCAATGATCTAACATTCATGAGCAATAATGTCTTTTGTTCTTTGGCCTTTTCTAAAACCATCTTGAACATCTGGAATCTCCCTTAGGGATCTAATCCGCATTGGATGATTCTGCTAGCATGTAAAATTAAATTAATGTAGTTTGTATAATCTGTTAAATCTCCTTCTTTTGGTATTGGAATATAAACTGGTCTCTTCAGATTTGTTGGCCACTGTATCATTTCCCAAATTTACTGCCATAATTTGGCTAGAATCTTTACTGATTCTTCTTGTGTTGCTTTGCCATATTTCTATTGATGTTGGGATCTCTACTGTACAGAATCAGTTACTGTCTGCCCATTGGTGTCTTTTGGCATTCTAATTTGGAACTTCCTTTTGAATTTAAAGATCTTTCCTTATTGTATTTGAGGTCTTTATAGGTATCAATGTAATAGTTCTTGCTTTTCTGATAGTTCTCTGAAATTCTTTGTTGATGTTTGTGTTTCATGGATTTGGCTGCTCTTCTTTTCTTGCAATTTTCACCATTTATTCTGACAGTCTATTTGCTTTCTTCTGTTACTTGGTCTTTGGCAGTCTCCTTTTTTTATTTAATTTCATGATTCTGGTTTCCTATCAATGAAGTTCAAGACTTCAAAGCTGTTCCTGATGTTCTCCTTGAAAATGGTGGGTATATGCTCAAGATTGTATCTTCAAAACTGGTTGGTTGTATTCTTCCACTTTAGTGTAACTTGAAATATGATTGGAATAATTTGTAATCTTTTCCAGCCCTTCCCACATCTTGGCTCTTGCATCTCCTAATACCAGTAATATAGTAAATTCAGTCTGGGGGCGCATATTTTTTTTATACACACACATAATATAATAAATAATTTTGGTTGTCTTAAGAGTTTTGGTTGTTAGAATTAGTGCTGAGGAGTGGCAAAAACTGATAATTGTCTGTTTCATTTAGTTCTGTGAGCCATGAAATCCAAAAATTTTCCTCCATACTTTTTTCAATTTAGGTATTCCATTCTCCAACATAAGCAGCATATCTTGCTTGAATGGTCTGTTGATTTCAGATTGAATTTGACCATAATACTCATCAATCTTCTCTTGTTCTTCATCAGTGGTTGGAGCATGAACCTGCAGAACTGTCATTTTAAAGGGATGTCTGTGGAGTTTATTTGATATTAGATTGCTTTGTACCCTAGTATCCTAGTATTTTTCTTTCAGTGTGGATGTGTGTATATTCTGTTTAGTAAATTGAATAAAAGTATCCAATTCCAGTCCATTTTAATTTAATTCTCTGATGCTTAAGAAGTCATCAGAATTGTACTTGACTCATTTCACCTTTCACTTGATGAGTTTTTACTTAAGCATACTTCTTTGCTGTTGTCACTAAAGTGATCATGGCTCTCCGGCATCTTCCTATATTGTTGGTTTAGCTGGTAGTTGGGATGATTTTCATGCCTTTGCTGACCCTGCTGGGAGCATATACAGTTGGCATAGACTCTTCCAAGGCATGTTACAGGCTATAGCAAGGCAGCAAACAAGCCCAATGACTAGGAATTATGGGACCTGAATTTTAACACATTTAACAGTCCTAGATGGAGGAATACAGATCAACAGCAAATTTTTTCAGTCCCTCATTCTATTGTTTGTCAGAATCTGTGAAATGAGAACCACTTCTCCTTTTTCCTTTCCCCTTTGTGAGGAAATTTGACCAAGGCTACATCAGCTTCTGTCAATAATTATGTTTTGAACTGGTGAAATGGTTATTGCCTTATCATGGTTGTACACTTTCTGTTCATATTGCAGTCTTTCTTTTAAATCACAGCAAGGATCAGCACAATTGTGGCCATAGCATCTGTGTGAATCCTCAAACCCACTGAAATTTAGTAAGTACGTCAAAAAGCACATGCAAGTTTAGTGAATTCTTGTAAGATTTGCTTTAAAAATCTTTGTGTTCTTATCTAACACAATTTAATAGTTTTATGTGATTTGGGAAATTTTTAAATTGTATTTTGAGGGGATCTGGACAGGTGTCTTGGGATTCAGCCGGTCTCTGGTACCCATCATTTTAATAAATGAAATAAATTACATTGGTAAAGACTGTAGCTTTTCCATTTTTCTGATTTGAAAGAATTCTCAGTTCTCCACAGCAGACACAAACAATTCCTATAGTAAGTTGAATGGCATACCTGGAATTAGATTTTCAAAGACTAAGTTCACATTTGGTCACTTTCGTTTAATTAAATTCCAATTGTAGGTAAACTTCAATGTGCCATTATGATCTTTGTCTAATTGGCATTTACTAATATTAAAATATTTTTAAAATGTTCTGATTTCTTGGGGGGAGGGAGTCATTGTGACCTTGACTAATCTGCTTATTTCAAAGCTTTAGTAAAGATAATAATGCCAACTGGCAGAGGAAAAGAAATGAGACAAGGCCATCTAATTCAGCATTCCGTGTCACACAGTGGCTGCTTGATGCATCTGGGAAATTGGACTGGAGTGCACTAGCCCCATTTCTTTGGCATTTTCCAACCACCAGTTTTTAAGGCAAGCTCTCTGTGATGCAGGAAGCAGCAAATAGATTGATATTCCATGAACCGGTTCAGTCCCTATTTAAAAAGATCCAGACTGCTGCCATTAACAGAACAATTGGTGGCTAATTCCAGTTAAATTGTTATGTGAAAAAAGTATTTCCTTCTGCCAGTTCTGTGTCTTCTTGTATTTAATTACTGTGAATGATCTTGAAGCATCATACTGTGCTAAGCGTGATTGCATATACCTTGGTCATGACTCTTTTTACTGTCCTTACTTCTAAGCTACAGACTCATAACTGCTGTCGTCTTTCCTTGCAAGGGAGCTCTTCCAGCCCATCATTTTGTTTGCTCTTTTGTATCTCTATAATAGCCCTCTTAAGCTGCGGTAAACAGAATTGTGCTCAGTACTCCAAGGAAGATCCCATCAAAAAGATAAAAGATAATAATGAACTGAATTAAGGAACTGTCAGAAAACATTTGTGTGGAAAATGTATTTAAATTCTCTTCCTCCCCCACCATTAAATTGCACATCCCCTCAGCCCTTCAGTGTAGGCCAGGACAAGAAACAGACACTGCAGATGCTCCAGGAAAGCTACTTTATTGTAGTATAGTAACTGAATCTTCAAAGCCTGGCCAAATTTCTCTCTGTTAGTTTTTATATTAACAAGGTAGGGTTATTTTGCAGGCTAGAAACCAGGAGATTGTGAGTTCTAGTCCCACCTGAGCCATGAAAGCCAACAGGGTGGCCTTAGGCCAGTCACTTTCTCTCAGCCAAACTCACTTAACAGGGTTGTTGTTGTGAGGAAAAAAAGGAGGAAGGTGTGTTTGCCACCTTAAATTGCTTATAGAAATAATAAAAAGGCGGTATACAAATATATATAAAAATAAATAAATAATATCTCATGTCCTTAGGAAGGACTTGATAGGTGGACAAAAATGCCAAATTCAGTCTAAACATCTGCTGACTGTGCAACAAGCCATAATAATCATAATGTCATCGCTTCTCCAAGTCCCACTTAACTGTTCTTTGCTACTGATTTCATCTTTAAATTTCTTTATGCATCCCTACTTTGCAGAGCCACTGTTTGAATGTTTCCATATGGGAGGGCAGCTATTTGCTATTAAACATGTCCAGTGGCATCTTTGAAGTGGTGATAAAAGTAAAGGGGACCCTGCCAGTCGTGACCGACTCTAGGGTGCTGTGCTCATCCCCATTTCTAAGCCAAAGAGCCAGTGTTCATCCTGGGACGGTTCCATGATCATGTGGCCAGCGTGACTCAAAGGCACATGGACACTGTTACCTTCCCTGAATCTACTCGCACGCTTTCGAACTGCTAGGTGGGCGGGAGCTGGAGTGGAACATCAGGCGCTTTTCCTGCTGCGTGGCAACACTGGGTCACGATCCCGGGCTGCTGACCTTCCAGCTGGCAGGCCGAGCTCTTAACCACTTGCGCCACCGCGCCAGTGGTGATAGACCTCTTGAATAGAGGGAAAAGTAACAGAAATGAGAGGGAGGGAGAAGCTGGATTCCTCATCAGTTCTGACAAAATTGGATGCCAAACCCAACATCCTGCTTTGAACTATTTATGCTCTCTGAATGCAACCAATAAAAGTCTTTCTCACTCTACTTTCTTTCATGTTGAAATTTAGCAAAGGACAAGATATTAGCTGTTAATATGAATGCATGCTATGTGTGCAAGTATAACAGCTATGTTAGACTTTGGGGCAACGGAAATATGAACTGAAATGCACATATGTAATCAAAGGTTCCAGCTAGGCTCTCTGGGCCAACTTATTAAGAAATGTCTTCTAAAGCATGCAGTCATTCTGTTTTGCATCACGGATGGTCTTCAGCGTGTAGCTCTCATATCCAGTAGAGAATCAACAGAAGGGATTACTGGATGATTTGCCAGAGTACAAAGAGTTGTGGAAGGTACCCATGTCTTAAAAAGATGTGGTATGTGCAGTGATCCAAATGACAAATCTCCATCTGGATAAAGTAATTAGGAAGGTATGCAATGGCAACTATATTTTAAATTTAATTATTGTTTGCCATCCTGAGTAATTTATTGAGATGGGTGGTCATACAAATTGAATGCATGAATACATACATACATGCATACTGTACACATTAGCATAATCAGCACAATGTTACAACTGTAATGCTGCTGCTGATACCACTTTGTCTAAAGCCAGGGTAAAGAGTCACAGAAGAATAGGTTGATGCTGTTATACTGGAACAAACTGCATACAACAGATTAATTGTACTGTAATGGCAAACACTATTGCTTTTGAGGAGGAAGCATCAGTTTATAAGAAAGGAAAAAGAGTTTAAAACTTGCAGCACTGCAAATGGAACCATTAATGATTCGTTTCTGGCTTGTTTAAGAACAGAAGAAATGGATGTGGGCAGAATTGGATATTTATATTTGCACATTCAGTTAATGAGTGTTATATGCAGAAGCCTTTCCACCACAAATGAATTGTGGACATGAACTCAAGGGCACCTGCATTTTCCACTGCCATGTTTTCCCGATGATACTCATTAGACAGCATACATAGAACAGGCGTTCTCAAGTGTCCTGAACAAATTCTGATTTGACTCTTGGAAAACGATTTAAATTTGACCTGTCTTGAAAAAGTAGGACTGTGGTGCCAGTATTATGAAATTAAAAACACTGGCGTTGGTTCTGTTTCATAAGGGGGCATCAGAAGAGCTTCACACTGTACAAGGTTTCAAATGATTCTCTTGTTAACTTTTTTTCTGGAGATGGCAGATCCTATGCCTGAGGATTGCTTTGATCGTTGCAAAGAGCTCTGTGTGGGGCAGGTCTGAAGTAAAGAGGGTTTGTAAATTGCTACCAGTTCAGAATGCAGCATTTTGACACCTTCTTTGTCAACCACGATATACCAGATGACCATTGGCTGTGCCAGCTGCCAAATTATTTCTGGGCCCAACTCCAGGTGCTGATTTTGACTTAGAAAGCCCAAAACAATTTTGGGACAAAATGTTTACTTTAAGCAAGCTTAAATACAAATTATAATTTGTATTCTACTCTAGGTTTTTAAATGTTTTTTCTTCCTTTCTGTCTTTGTGTTTTTTTAGCATTTATAATTGAATAAAAAATTAACAGCTGTTTTGGCATCTTTCTTGAACTAAAGATGATTGCTGCTGCCAATAGCCTTTCTCCAATTTACTTCCTAGTTAAAGTGAAAATGTTAAATCTCTTTTTCACATGAGCAAAGGAGGAGAATGGGAGAAAAACAAACTGGGGGTTTGTGTGTATTTATTGCAATAATGCAGATAATTGTTCAGCAATATATTTCAACGTTGAACCAGGCCTCATTCTGAATTTTGGCAATTGCTTAAATTCACATCTAAATATTTCTAACCTTTCAACAACATCTGAAACATGGCCAACCTTTAAAAAAAGCTGCCAAGTTTCTAGCAATAGAAGCTTACAGAAGTCAATTGTATTAATTGTCTCAAGTTTGGTCTTTCTGTAATTTAAGTCTTGAATCTATGTTTATTGGTCTGAAACCATGAACAAATCAATGAAACCTCATGGAAATTCCCAAACAGGGCATGGTGGAAGAGAAGACGTTATTCTGTGAACTATACAGTTCAAAACTATAGAGGAAGTTTGTATCTTGAGTGTTGATGACACAGACAAACAGGATGCTCATCCTGGATGCTACATTAGATAACACGTTTTTGTTGAGATGTACTGGAAACTTCCATAGGAAAAGAAGTTAGATTATAGTAGCCATCACTATCTGGTTTGGAAACTTATTTTATCCAGCAGAAGAAAGATCATAAAGTGCTTTACTTATGTAATTGAAATATTTGGTTAGAAGTCATACCATTTGACCTTATACATTCAAACAGATTAAAACAGCTAATCCCAGGCAGCTTCTGTTCCTAAAACAATAACCATATAATCAGAACCATAAATGTATAAAAAACGGAGTGTTCTAATTTCTGTTATATTTCAATGAAGTGAAATTCAGTAAGAAATAAGATTTAAGTTACTAGATCTGGACTGCAGAAATCCAATGAAACTCAAGAGGGCAACAACGAGATACAGAACACTTTTGCTCTCCTCTAGTGATTGTCCAGAGTTTTACATCCAGAGTTTTTATCCCCAACTTCTTGTAGTCATAAATAAAATTGTTGTTCCTGAAATTGCAGCATTGTTATTTGGCAGTTATTTTTCTGAACAGTCTTTGGTGGAGAATATGAAGTTGGACAAAGTAATTATTTCTTGCCACTTTCAGATGAACAGTGGCTTTTAAATATTATTAATCTCATAAATGCAGCACATAAAGTACAGTATGTGGAAGTACTTTGGTGAAGGTGCATTTAAATATTAAGAACATTGCTTGTTTGATGAGCTATACTTGATTTGTTAGAAGTTTTTGCCACTTCTAAACAAATATTGCAATTACATAATTAAAATGCCTCAGTTTTAATGTAATGAGATTTAGATTTTGATCTACTTTAGATGATCTCATATAGTACACAGCAAAATATTTGATATTCTTTGGTCCTACACTGGTCAGAATATCTTTGAGATTTTGGGGTGAGATTAATTTGAAGTAAGAATCACCTAAGTTTCTACCAGTTAATATTAGGCTGTACCTAACACTGGAAAAGAGCTCTGTACTATGGAATACCTTCCCAATTACATACAGGAAATTCTGCTCTCTTCTTCGGAAACTAAACTTAATTCACAGATACTTCTTTAGTAATTCCAGAAATGTATTTATCAGCCAAATGTATAAGCAGCATTTAGCACAAAAGCAAATAATAACCCCCCACCCCAATATTACTTTAAAACAAGTACAATACATAAATACAAAACAGAAAATGATAACCAAGAATCATAACATAGCAACTAAAAGGAGACTCCAAAACCAAATATTTGTGTTTGCAAGAGAAAAAACATGCCCGGAACCCAGCAACGTGGGAAATATTGGAAAGATAAGCAATTAAATTCTTGGCATCATTCCTCTAAAATTGCATTTTATAAAATGTTAAGTCACTTATTCATATGCACAAACAGTTTGAGCTCTCATTTCAGGAATCAGTATTTCAACTGCACATATTTTAAGATTGGGGAAGAGGGGAGGATGGCATGTAAGACCAAGTCCAAATTAATGGTTACATCTGAGTCTTGGTAAATTACAAGCAAGATATTTGATTGTCCTGCTTGTTAATAAATACAAGATACACAGGCACTTCTGAAGGTTTTAGAATCAGAAATAACAATTCTCTGTGAATCTGCATTTGAGACACACAGAAGTTGGGCACAAACGAAAATAGCATGCTTCACTGAAAGATACAAATATTAATATATTATTCTAATCTGTGTAAATAATGATTTTACCGAAAATTTTACATTGTAGTAAATTTGTCCATCCAGTCATACTGTACTTTTTAGATGTGACATTCCAAACACAATTATTTTATAAGCAAACTAAGTTACATACATTTTATGTTCCTAAAACAACAAAGTGATCTTAGAACTGTAAAGTATGGTAAACAAAAACATTTCATTTTTTTCTAATTGTTTTTATTACTCTAGAATTTGCAACAGTGTCATTTTGACACAATTGCATTGTATCATCACAAAGAAATAATTCCAGAAGTAACTGGAGTAGTTTTAAATCATAGATGATACAACAAGATCAATAACAGTGACTTGATTTCTTCTTACAGTTATGACAGCTTGTTATTTCCAATCCATTCTTTTTTAAAACATGAATTTATCAAGGGATTTTAGAGACATCAGGGATGCCTTCTGATGAGGCTCCTACTGTGGAATCTTCCTCCTATGCAGAATTATATTAAGGGCCCAAAAGTGTCCCTTCTGCATTTTTCCCTCCATTTCTTCTTTTTTAAATAATTATACAAAAATCAATTAAGCAAGTAATGATCCAGAAGCATTCTCAGAGAGGATGTACAGTGCAGTGAAATAGCACTTTTAAACTATGTCATTCAATTCTCCTTCCATCCTGTTATTTTCCATTATTGTCCACCACAGTCAACAATTCATATCCCTTGAGCTTGTCCAGTCTTCACTGATCTACTGCTTGAAGTATTCCCCTTTTAAGACTTTTTTTCCTAATTTTTTTTGCCCTACTTATACAAACTTTAGAGTCATTCAAAATGGTGGTGCATCCTTTTTGAATGTGTATGCTGTAGCTTTCATGGTGGCATTTTAATAGTTAAGAACTATCATTTTTAAAAAATAATTCCCTGTCTTACTATAAGGATATATACAAAGTTTTAGAAATAGTGGCTGTGTCTACGGGCATTTTTTCTCTAAAGTATACACACTTTCTTCCCCTTTAATCTCTTGGGAATAAGGGCTATGTGAGCCATTTGAAGCAAGTCTGGTTATATCAAAATAAAAATGCATTTTTAGATGCAAGATGGAAATGTTTCAGTTGTCCCTGGAGCTGTTCTTTCCTCTACCATAGCAATAAAGTAAAATGCAATAGAAGCAAGGTTGGAACTCAGATATTTGTGTGCTTTGTTGTTATTTGCAGAGGGAAATTAATAGCCATAATTTACCTGCTAATATTAAATATGTTTTAATTACTGTTTAGAAAATCTTTGGGAAATAAGGCGTTAGTATTCTTGTTAGCTGTGGTAATTTTGGATGGATATTATGGTTCCTTTGTAGGTACATATTATGCAGATCTCAAAAGCAAATGTGCATGGTATGCACATATTCATATAATTGGGTGGTTTGGACAAATAATCATAAACAATATTTAACATTAACAAAAACAAAATTAACGTTATGTAGTGTCTTAGAATATGCAAACCAAGGATGTACCACAGAATAGAAGGATTAGTAGCACATACTAGTCTCCTTTACATTGGCAACTGTCATCTAATAAATCAATAATTCTGTGAACAATAGTTAATGGGACTTAAATCCAGCTCAGACCTTTTCTTGGTCTCTTTTTTAAAAATCCTTTTGCCAGTATTGGTTTCAAATATTTCTTAGGGCACTGAATACTGATCATCTTTATTCTTTCAAATTACTTTCAGAAAACTGATAATCTTTATTCTTTCAGATTAGATAAAATAGGTTTAGTGTTATTAATCACAGAGAAATTGTTATATATAAAATAAATTCATATCCAAATGTAGGTGGCAGATTCCATAATTGGAAAAATCCCATGTAAACAAGAACAGACAAAATGATGCATATAGAAAATTAATGAATACATATGGTGATAGTATAGTCATGCGGGCCACATGACCATGGAAGTGCCTTCAGGCAATGCTGGCTCTTGGGCTATGAAACGAAGATGAGCACACACCCCCTAGAATTAGATACAACTGAAAGGGGAAACCTTTAACTTTACCTAAGGCAATCTAATATGCAATTTAATACTGGTTGGGATTAGATTTTGCTGCCACAGTTCTACTTTAAAGCCCCCAAAGCACTTGGCAATTACATTTTTATCATAATGTTTTATACAGAAGTAGAGTGAGAACTTTTATCTTTAGGAGTTCAAAAAGGAGTGTTTCTTGTGAGATGTATACATTTTCTAAATAAATAAAATCTTGTTTATGAGGCTAAACCATTGAAAGCAATGATACCAATTGGATGCCATTGAATCATATATGAGGAGGAGAGAATAATTTTTCAAGATTCTGCGTGTTTGAATCTTTACTATATGAAACTTATTTTGTCTCTTACATCCTTACGTTTGGTATTGTTCCTGCTTCAAAATGCTGGGAAACCATTTTGGTTTTGGCTACTGGTTTTGACAGTCACTGCAGTCAAAAGGGGGTTTGGAAATGGGAAAAACAAACCAAAAAAATGAGGGCATATGAAGCCCCTGGTCAAAGATTACCCATTTCTGGTATAAGTAATGTTTTGTATCTTTCTTTGACGATTAAGTCTATTGATAAAAAGTCCGGAAAGTATAGTGTCTATGTATGTTCTCATTAATCCAGATCAAGTCATGTCACAAAATTGCAAAAAAAAAATGTGCACACCAAATTTTAAAAAGGCAACTCGACTTTTTTATTTTGAGATGTTATAGAGAAACATTTCAACTCCCATCCAGGAGTCTTCTTCAGTCTCATATTCTGGAAAGTACAGCAAACTTTTTATTTTTTGTTTTTCTTCTGTATTCTTTAATGAAAAAGATCTCCAGTAGTTCAGTTCATCTGGAAGACAGAAACTGCAGGAGGTCAATTAATTAATAGGGTTCTGCAAAGTATTTGAAAGGGATGTTTTGCAGTGATGGGATACCCATCCTTTATGGATTTCATGTGTTGTATGTTCTGCCACTTGAGTAGAAGTGCTGGCTTTGCCTGTGCATAGTAACAACCCAGAGTAGTTTTTAGCAGAACTAAGTATGTTTATCATAGGTTGTGGTACTTGAACATGTCGAGGAATTCTTCCCATGGACCACTATGCTTCACATAACTTCAGAAGGAGTTCAGCTTTTAACACAAAAGTGCATTTAGAAATATGATACAAATTTAAGCAAACATGTAGAATGATAATAAAGATAATATTTTACATTATACTTCCATCTTCAGTTGCTAAATAGTCCCTTCATAATTGCTTTGTAGCTGGGAAGTTCAGAAAGCCCCTGTTACGCTGTTTTGATACCAAAGTATTGATAAACTTGTAGTGGTACATTTGATGTATTCCTTATGTTGAGGCATTTGATAAAACTTGTCAAGTACTAAAGTGACTTAACTTTAGAATCGCAACAAAGTTTAAAAAGCAGGCATCTGGATTGTATTTTTTCTCAAATA
>JANHZU010002647.1:276376-299835 GCA_032468055.1 Acrochordus granulatus | reverse complement strand
AGCAGTGGCAGATTTCACCTTCTTGGGCTCCAAGAACACTGCAGATGGTGACTGCAGCCATGAAATCAAAAGACACTTGCTCCTTGAGAGGAAAGCTGTGGCAAACCTAGACAGTGTATTAAGAAGCAGACATCACCTTGCTGACAAAGGTCCACATTAATTAAGGCTATGGCTGTTCCAGTAGTAATGTATGGCTGTGAAAGCTGGACCATAAGGAAGGCTGAGCATCAAAGAATTGATGCCTTCAAATTGTGGTGCTAGAGAAGACTTTTGAGGGTCCCTTGGATGGCAGGGAGATCAAATCCTATAGGATTTGATTTAGGCAGTCAATCCTATAGGAAATCAACCCTGATTACTCATTAGAGCAACGGATATTGAAGTTGAAGCACCAGTACTTTGGCCACATAATGCGTAGAGAGGACTTATTAGAAAAGACAGTCATGCTGGGAAGGATTGAAGGGAAGAGGAGAAGGGGATGGCAGTGGATGAGATGGATAGATCGCACAGTCAGTGTGATGGGCATGGGCTTGGGAAGACTCTGAGAGGGAGTGAAGGACAGGGAGGCCTGGTGTAATGCAGTCCATGGGGTCGCAAAGAGTCAGAAATGACTGCGGGACTGAACAACAACATTATCCATTTCACCCTTATTTATTTTTTTTTTATAAAAAGGAAAAGTGTTGTATGAATGTCCATCTATCTAATTCATTTGTAATCCAAGTTTTAAATTGGTGTACTAATATTTTTGATACCTTATACAGGCAAAAATATTGCCCTTTTTCTCATTTTTGAGGCTTGAATGAATGTTTGTGCATATATGCACATTAAGCATGTTGTTGTTTTACCATACCTATTTCTTTTAATGCTTCATTAGAATTGGCAAAAAAACCCTCCACTGATGTTTTTCCTCTTTTAACCCTGATTTCTGGCAACACAATCTTTCGAGGTTTCCAGAATTACAAAAGACTCGCACTCATATGCAACTTGTGGGCCATAGGTTATCCACCCCTCCTTAAGGTTAACTCCAGAACCCCATTAGCCTTTTACAACTTACAATTATTTTAAATACATGCCTGTTCTATCCTTTACATGTCATCTTTTGAGGAATTGAGGAAGGCATCATGCTATTTTCCTTGGTTGATAAAAACTTGTTTTTCTTTTCTATTTATGTACATTTTACGACCATTATTTGCCAGAATAAGACAGATTTTCAGCATTCTGACTTGAGAGAATATTTTGTCTTCTTCATGCCTTATAATTCCTCTTGATAAGGTGGACTGAAATTTGCTAGCTGTACAATTCACTTGCAGTAAGACTGTACAACTAGACATAGTGAACAGTACTACTAATAACATAAAAATAATAAACATGGGTTGGATCCTCATTAAGTAAATGCCCCAATTATATAATGCCACCAGATATCTAATGAAGTTGTATCATCTGCCTGCTGACAGATGACATCAATGATGCATAAGTCATTATGTGTCCCCTTTGTGTCCCAAGGGAGCATATGATAACAACTGGTAATAGAAATAGGAACAAATAGATTTTTGATCGGAAGTATTCTAAAAATGTAATGTTTATTCACTACATACTCACATTGGAGCCTATTTTTCATATATTGACTACAGTGTAAAAAAGCAGTTTGAGGGAGAACAATTGTTGTTCAGTCACACAGTCATGTCCAACTCTTCATAACCCCATGGAACGCAGCACACCAAACTTCTCTGTCCTCCACTGCCTCCTGGAGTCTGCCCAATCCCACACCCACTGCACTTACTATGCTATCTAATCATCTCATCATCTGCAGTCCCCTTTTTGTTTTGCCTCAGTCTTTCCTAGCATCATGGTCTTTTCTAATGAATCCTCTCTTCGCATTATGGGGCTAAAGTATTTGAGCTTCAGTATCTGTCCTGCCAATGAACGGTCAGGTTGATTTCCTGTAGGATTGACTGGTTTGATCTCCTTGCAGTCCAAGGGACTCTCAAGAGTATTCTCCAGCACTGTAATTTGAAGACATCAATGGATCAGCCTTCCTTATGGTCCAACTCTTACAGCCATACATTACTATTGGGAAAATCATAGCCTTGACTATATCTACTTTTGTCAGCAAGGTGATGTCCCTGCTTTTTAATATGCTATCCAGATTTGCCATAGCTTTCTTTCCAAGAAGCAAGGGTCTTTTAATTTCATGGCTACAGTCACCATCTGCCATGATCTTGGAGACCAAGAAAGTAAAATCTGTCACTGCTTCCGTTTCTTCCCCTTCTATTTGCCAAGATGTGATGGGACCGGTTGCCATGATCTTTGTTTTCTTAATGTTGAGTTTCAAGCCAACTTTTGCACTCTCCTCTTTCACCTTCATCAAAGGCTCATTAGTTTTTCTTCACTTTCTGCCATTAAAGTGGTATCATCTCCATATCTGAGGTTGTTGATATTTCTCCCACCAATCTTAATTCCAGCTGGTGATTCATCCAGCCTGGCATCTCACATGATGTATTCTGTATATAAGTTAAATAAGCAGGGTGACAACATACAGCCTTGTCGTTCTTCTTTTCCAATTTTGAACGAATCTGTTCTTTGATGTCCGATTCTAACTCTTGGTTCTTGACTAGCATACAATTTTCTCAGGAGACAGGAAAGGTGGTCTGGTACTTCCACCTCTTTTAGAAGTTGCCACAGTTTGTTGTGATCCACACAATCAAAGGCTTTAGCGTAGTTAATGAAGCAGAAGTTTTTCTGGAACTCCCTTGCTTTCTCCTTGATTCAGCGAATGTTGGAAGTTTGATCTCTGGTTCCCCTGCCTCTTTGGAATCTAACTTGTACTTCTGGTAGTTCTTGGTTCACATACTGCTGAAGCCTAGCTTGTAGTATTTTAAGCATAACTTTGCTCATGTGTGAAATGAGAGCAATTGTATGGTAGTTTGAACATTATTTGGCATTGCCTTTCTTTTGGATTGAAATGTAAACTGACCTTTCCCAATCCTGTGGCCACTATTGAGTTTTACAAATTTGTTGGCATATTGAGTACAGCACATTAATAGCAATATCTTTTAGGAATTTAAATAGTTCAGCTGGAATACTGTCACCTCCACTAGCTTTGTTGTTCCTAATGTTTCCTAAGGCTCACTTGACTTCACACTCCAGTATGTTTATCTCTACATAAGCAACTATATCATCATCACCTTCTAGAACTCACACCAAAAAAAGATGTCCTTTTCATCATAGGGATTGGAATGCTAAAGCAGGAAGTCAAAGATAACTGGAATAACAGGCAAGTTTGGTGTTGGAGTATAATTTGAAGCAGGGCAAAAGCTAACAGAATTTTGTCAAGAGAACACACTGGTCATAACAAATATACTTTTCCAACAACCCAAGAGGTGACTCTACACATGGACATCACCAGATGTTCAACACTGAAATCAGATTGATTATATTCTTTGCAGCCAAAGATGGAAAAGCTAGTATTGTCAGTGAAAATACTGTACTCCAAGGATATTAATTTTCCTGATTTACCTCTATGTTTAATATCCCAAAAGCCAACACCATAGACATTCCTGAAGCAATTTGCAAAGATGATGAAAACATCAATCTCCAACTATTTCCTAGAAAACTGCTTTTGGAATGTTTTCCAGTTCAGTGTGCAATGGCACAAGGTTTGAACCTTTCAACTTTCGCACCATACCACATAACTTCAGTAATCAGTTTACTGTATCTCCTTCAGGAGATATTCCTAGCTGATGATGAACAATTGTTTGCATAGCTGAAAATTACTTGGAAGCCAAAGAAAGCGTATGCTAATCAGCTCTCTTGATCCTGTGTGCAGCATTGTTTAATTTAGGGTAAGTCCTGAAACCTGTGTCCTCCCCACTCTTTTCCCCCATTGTTAGCAGCTGTTAGATGAATAGTTGTGGCCAAGGGAGTTGGTCATGAAGAATATTTCCCTATGCAGCTGCAGATAAAAGGGAGATTAGCAGCTGTAGGACAAAGAGAGGGAATTGTTTTTAAGACCTGGGCTTTTTGCCACAGGAGAACATTTAGTCAGTCCCAAGGTCTAAAACAATCTTTATTTTTTATTTTATTTTTATGCTTGTCCCTTTGGGTTATTTTATGTATTTGTGTACAGCTATGCAACACACCCTTGCTCTTTTCTTTCTAGGGTGATCTAAAGGACTGCTAATTGAACTCAGGTGTGAGATGCAATATTTTGAATACAAACAGCCTTCTAAGTGATGATGAGGACAGTGTAAGATCTCCTTGTTTTCTTGGCAACTAATCTTTTCTAACAGTTGTCAGAAGCCCTTAAAAGCCCACCCACTCAAAAGCTAAGAAAAGCACTGAAAAAAAAAACTTTGGTAGCTGCCTTAATAATGCAATGTCTTTCCAACTATTGGAGCTTCTCAGAAGTTTAAAACATTGACTGAAAAATATAGATAAAGGCCAAAATTTCAAGAATATTTTACAGCCACTTATTATTTACCATATGTAATTTCATTTTCTTATAAATGAAATTGACCAAAGGAAAAAGATCATTCTTGCAAATGCAGGAATATTCCCCACCCCAAGGAATTATCATTTTAAAAGGTATCATTATTGAATTATTCTACTTTTGTATGCTTTATATATCAGTGTAGTGAATGTTTAATTGCGAATGTTATTAACAATTGGCAAAATTATTATGCCTTATCTATGTAATAACCCAAATGGGGACTATGTACCATGACCCTTACATCTGGATTCCTATACCATGTTTTGAAGCTCAAGTACTTTGGCCACATAATGCACAGGGAGGACTCATTAGAAAAGATTGTGATGCTGGGAAGGATTGAAGGGAAGAGGAGAAGGGGACGACAGAGTATGAGATGGATAGATAACATAGGCGTAATGCAGTCCATGGAGTCGCGAAGAGTCGGACACGACTGCGCGACTGAACAACAACAATAGTCATATGATCTTGCAATGTCTTTGCTAGATAACTAAGAATAGCTCACTTTCCTTGCTTTATTGCT
This sequence comes from Acrochordus granulatus, assembly GCA_032468055.1. Lineage (NCBI taxonomy): Eukaryota > Metazoa > Chordata > Lepidosauria > Squamata > Acrochordidae > Acrochordus > Acrochordus granulatus. The sequence continues at coordinate 294,829 of JANHZU010002647.1, read as the reverse complement.
GTTAATTTCCCCAACTAGTAGATTTTTTGCTTAAATATGTGTTGTCTGCAGTAACAAATTACTTGATCAATTAATCAAGATAATTCTTGTACGATCTACATTTGGGTTACTGAAATTCAAGATGAAAGAAAACATTTCCTTTTACTGCCTAGTGCCATCTAGATGTGTTGGAAGCCACTTCCATTATCACTAGCCAGGACGGCCATTGGCAGTAGGGTTGTGGTAATGGATACTGAAGTGCAGTGTTGGATTTCGGGCCAAGGAATATGAAATGTATCCAAGGGAAATAATTTTCTGAGGAAAATCAGAAAGTAGCTATGGATCAGATTCTGCTTGCTTCTCCATATTCAGAATAATCCATTTGAAAGAGCACTGCAAAGCAGTCAAATAATTGAGGGGGGAGGATTGCATATAGAATGCTCTAGCTCAAAATGAAGCATGCTTGCATTTATGGATTTGGCTTTAGAGAATTTGAATTACTTTTCAGCAACTATCCTTGCAAGAAATAAAGACCTTTTTTGTATTTGTATTTGCAAATCCAACAGAAATAATCAACGTAACTCACTGTCAGATATTTTACAACAGTGACTTAAATCATTATTCCAAATTAGAAAACATTTCACAGGGGAACAATGTACAGTTCAAAAGTCTTTTGCTCTGTGATACACAGCCACTGGGATCATGCAAGAGGCATTGCTGTAAAGTTATGTTAGGTTGAAGGATAATGCCCTCCTCTGAAGAAATCATGAATTTGGCCTCTTTTTTCCATGTATTCCATAGCAGCATAGATTCTGAAAAAACAATACAGGTAGACCTTGACTTACAACCACAGTTGGGACTAGAAATTCCATTACTGAGCAAGGAAGTTGTTAAGTAAGATGTGCAATATTTTATAATCTTTTTTGCCATGGTTGTTAAACACATCACTATAGACATTAAGTGAAGCACATAGTCATTAAGCAAATCCAGCTTCCCCTATTGACTCTGCTTATTGGGAAATAACTGGGAAGGTTGCAGATAGTGATCATATGACTTCAGGGATGCTGCAATCATCATAAATCCATGCTGGTTGCCAAGGATTTGAATGTTGATCATGTGACTGCAGGGATGCTGTGGCAGTTGTAAGTGCAAGGACCTGGGGTAAGTAACATTTTTCAGCAACATCATAACTTTAAATGGTGCTAAATGAATTATTTTAAGTCAAGGACTACCTGTATTTGAAAATAAAACCACGTTTCTTAAAAGTAACCTTTCACATATTATGTGGCAGCACTTCAGTTGATGTATGTAACAGCCCCATTGCCTGGCTCATATATCTCTGTAATACTCTCATTTCTTGTATGATCCAAATTAAAATGGATATATATTTTCTTTTAATGTGAGAGAGATAAACATCACTTTAATACATCCCACTGAAACCAGTGGAATCTACAAGTGCTTAATTTTTGCCAGATCACGAGGGCCATAATCATAATGCAGTTATCAGCCAGTTATGCTCAAATTAGATGGCATTTGATAAACAGATGTATCACAATCCAACCTGCTTCTGGTGGTTGTGAGCACTAGAAACAGAACAGAAAAGAGAGCCAGCCACCATTAGCATTCTTCTCTTTTATACTTTTAGATTCAACATAAAGATGCAGCACTTCTTTACTATCAAAAGTATGAATGTTGGTAATGGCAACACTGTGAACAGCGAACTGGGAGACGGTAATGAATATTATGATATTGGCTGTGATGATCCATCCATGCCATTGCTGTGGAAAGGTAAGGCTAAGCAGACATGAGCTGAGCAGAAGGTCTTTGAAAGAATACTATTCACTATTAGTGATTCAAACCCTGATGGCAACTATCCACAATTTTAAGATAAATGTTAGTCTATGTTTCAACTGTTTGGGGTTTGGCAATGTTCTACTACTTTCAGAGACATCTTGACAACTCAGCTTTTTGAGATTTATTAAACTGCCTTCGGAAATGCACTCAAGTTTAAGAAATTACAGTCCAGGGTCATTCATCTTCCTCTGTAATGGACAACAATCAGAAAACGTTTTACATGTTCTGAGCTATGTATGCAATTAATACAGAGCAGTAATAAGACCCATCATGCTGTCCAGTATCCTGCTTGAGGTGAATCTGCAGTTCACATTATTCAAAAGAATCCTTTAGCAATGGGCAGGTCTTTGCAGGAGATCCTAAGCAAGTGAGAGTTTTCAAAGAATATGAAACGTCCTGTATTAAGATGATTGTGTGAAATAACGTTGGAAGAAAAAATATTTCTTCCAGTATTAGAGTTAATGTGAGAATGAGGGTTATCAGAATCATCATTAAAGTGCTGGGTTTAAAAATGGAATTAGTACTTTAGCATCATATTGTTTCCAAACAGGAGGACTTCTTAATGAAGCTGCCACCTCAAAATAGTAGCTGAGAAACTTAGATGTAGGATCTATATGATACAGATGGAATTTCTGTAGATTTTCACATTTTAAAAACTTTGGTGTTTGTATCAAATAATTAGTCAAATTCTTAATCTTTTAGGAAAGGAATGGTTCTTCTGCTCCCACTTTTCTTTACACTAATATTATATGGAAGAGTGCATAGTAGTTTTTGCTCCTTACTTCTAAAAGATTTTCTTTCCCTTGAAAAATCTGTTTTTACTTTTTATCACTATGCATTTATCTTGCTTTATTGCTTTCCCACAAGGGGAAATATTCTAGCCATTCATAACAAGTGCTTGTTGTCCACAGAGTGCACTACGGTATCTTGAAAAGGTATTCCACACATGTAGTCAGCATGAAGCTCTTTATGTACACAAAGGATATACCCACATCTCTATCTTGTGCCATTAAAGAGCTGAGAAATGCCTTATTTCTGTAAACTGAAATGTGCCATGGATTGATAAACTGGCATGGTTGGCCTGTTCCATAGCTTTCTGGAGTGGTATTTTACTTTGTTAGCTTAACCATCAGCTGAATAGAGCTCAAAATCTAGCTCTGAGTGTTTTCTCCAGCACGGATGCTTAGGACAGCTGACTCTCCAGAGTCAGCAAAGTTTGGATCTCATCTTAACCTTCTCTATTGTTTGATTATTGCCTGCAAAAGAGCACTTGCTCTCCCATTCGACGTTCTGGAATTCTATTACTTCAGGGTACAGATAAAAGGAAGGTTTGCAGACAGCTGAACTGTCTTGCAGCTTGCACATTTTATTGCTTTCAAGAACTTGAAGGTTCGAAACATTAAAAAAAAACTTCGGTTACAGGGTTTTCACATACACAAAGCTCTTCAGCCAGTGGAAAATCCAATTTCAGATAAGTCTTCTGTACAAAAAGAGAAAACTCGTATTTTTGCAACTAATGTTTGTGCTTTTAGGGTAACAGCACGGTCCTCTGTTTTATTGTTTACGTGCTCTGGCCTAGTCAATAAAAACAATGATGAAATACATAAGGCGGTCTTGGGTTGAACCAAGGTTAAATGCCTCAAGAGGTGACTAGTCTCTTGGTTTCTTGCAGCAAAAAGTGGTTCCTGAAAAGATAACAAATATTCATGTAGTTTTTTTCATGACCCTAAGCTGTTTTTTTTTCATCGCAAAAACATCAGAAGAAAAAGGAAAACTGGCGAGGGCATTTTAGCAGGCAGCTCTAGGTAGATGGAAATGGGGAAAGCTCAGCTGTTGAAACTATTTTCTGCACAGTGATGAAATATTGGAGCTCTACAGGATGCTGAAGTCCATTAAAGGTCTTATCAGTAAACCACTTTGCAAGTTTTTTCTGAGATGTTTTAATTCAAGCTTCAGTACACGATTTAGTATATCTTTTGGCTTTTATGCCTTTAATTATCCTCCACTGAGCCACATCTGTAAGATGTTTATGCCCTATATTTTGTGGTACTTAAATAGGATAATTCATACAGGCCACACATGCTGTATCAGATGTATCCAACTCAATGTCTAGCCTAAAGTGGCTAGAAATCATATGCTAGCAGTTTTCCAGTTTGGGAAATTCTGTGCCTCTTAAAGTCTTATTTAAACATATTTCTGTAATCTTCACCAAAAATCAAGCTCTCCAATCTGGTGCACTCCAGATCTGTTAGGCTTCAACTCCTCGAGTCCCATAATTCTGGACTCATACTGCCTTGGAATTACATAATTTAAAAGACATTAAATTAAAACAAGTTTAAATGTTCCGAGTGCTTTGCGTTATCTTATAAATGCCCACAACAAATTAGCTATAGAAATCAATATTCTTGCTGTCTCTTGCCTCCTCCCACTTAGCAAGTATCAGGGCTATGGTTAAAGGATAGTAGTATCTTTAGTTGTGGTTTAGGATGTTTCTAACCAAAATCACACTCAGAATTCCTGGCTCATATCTTATGGTTCAACAAGCTTGCTGAGAATCAGTGGTACAAAGATTAAATGCAGTGCACATAGGCTTTCATTTTATAGATTTGCTGATGACCAGTGTGATTCTGTTTTGTCTTCTGAATAGTTTACAGAATTATTCTTCCTCTATCTTCTGGTATCTGTTGGTTAACATGTTTCCTCCTTGAAAGGCAGTCTTCCTATTGTCGTACAATCATTCAGTCACTTCCTATTCTTCATGATCAGGTGGATGTCATTAAACTACTTCTTTGAGTCCTTAAAAGTTCATGCACATGTTATCAATAATAGTATCTAGTTACTTTGTCTTCTGTTGAGTTTATTTTTATTACCTTTTCTAGCATCAAGGTCTTCTCCAATGATTCTTGTCTTTTCCTTAGAGCTCCAAGATAAGTTTTAGTGTTATTATTAGTACTTCTAATGAGCAGTCAACTTCTGTTGTCTAGTACTGAATTATTTCTTCTTGGAGCCCAAGGGGTTCTCAATTATTTTTTCCATACTACAATTCGAAAACATTAGTTTTATTAATTCAGCTTTTTTGATGTTCCAGGTTTCGTGGCAGTATGTTACAGCTGGGAAAACTATGGTCTTGACAATACGTACCTTTATTGTCAGTGCAGTGTCTTTGCATTTTAATATATTTCTGTATCAATCATAGTCTTTTTTTAAAGTTATAGACATCTCTTCATGGTTTCTGTCAGTGTCCCAGTGAATGTTTGTCTAGGAAGGTAAAATATATTACTACAACTTATTTTTTTTACATCAGGTTGACATTGTATGCTGACTTACTCTTAGGGATATTTTTAATATTCAGATGGAAATCAGCTTCTTACATTATTTTTCCTTCATCTTTAACGAATCTTTATTTCCAGCCATCAAAGTGATATCATCATATTAAGGTTGTTAATTTCTCCAGCAGTTTTAATTTATGTTATCTTATACATGCCTACAACAAATTATGCATATAAATTAATATCCTTGCTTTCTCTTGCCTTCTCCAGTTTAACAAATTTCTCTCTTCTAATCCAACGTTTCTCAAGATATATTCTGCAAATAAGCAAATAAATACATTCAGAATATGTGGCATCTAGACTTAATTTTTTGATGTTTTGGTCTTATCTCAAGACAATTTTCAGTCTTGGGGTGTCAAGGATAAAAGTCAATGGGTGTAAGAATGATTCACTCCCCCCAGAACTCTTTCTTTTCAGTCAGCCTTAATCCAAAGGCTTTCATGATGGAGAGCTGGGGCAGGGAGAGATGGTAAGACTAAAAAAAAAGATGTTAAAAAGACTCATCCTCTTCTCATCTCAGCAAACAATGCAAAATGCTGGAACAAATGCTGTGTTACCACTCAGTCATCCAGGAAATAAGGTATCTGGAGGCTTCTAAATCATGGCATCCGGATTTAGCTTTTTGATGTTAATGAGAGCTTTTGGTCTTATCTCAAGACAGCGTCCATTATATAATAATTAAAGCAAAAATAGATGTATTTCTGGAACTTTTTCATTACTTTTATATCAGTTCCAACCTATAAATTGGAGTTTATACAGTGCCTTTTAATAGCAGGTATTAGTGTTAACCAACCTGAAAGAGGCCAGCCGTAGAAATATTTCTGATCCCCGTACATACTGACCTTACCCTGTCCATATGTCAGTTTGTTTAGAAATCTTGGTGTCAATGCAATCAGCATCATTCCAAAGGCACTGGTTAAGCATGGACTGGGAAAATGGGAAGCTGAAATCTTTAGGTCTAATTTCTACTGTGCTAGTAATTGTGTTATGGCCTATACACTGGATAGCCTGCCCCCAACAGAATACAGATTTTTCATCCTCAAGCTGCTAAATACTATTTCTTCTTGCTCATTATCCTTGAAAACCAGTTTGATCTTCTAGAATCCTCCCTGCCATCAGAACTTAGCCATGGTGAACGTGTGGAAAACATTATTCAAACCATAATGCATAGTTCAAAAGAAAATATTAGTCTTAAGCTCTTTCTTTAACTACCTTTTCTGTCTTTGTTTCTTTTGAAATCACAGACCTGTAGTTGTCATGTGTGAGCTGTTTCTGCGGAAACTTCTTTAAATTTTTGGCTTGAATGAATGTTTTCCTCAGATTTCCAGTGCTTTCAAATTCAATATTATGTGCTAATGGTTGGTTGGTTTTAACAAACTAATTCCTTTCTTCTTAACATAAATAAACTATTTATGTGCAGTATTGCCACAGAGTAACCAGGGCAATAGAGAATAACATTGTCCCTTAGTTGGCACACTATTGCCCATGTACTCCTCCCATCAGTTAATATTATATTTTATGTAATTGCAATGTATATTCTAACATATATGTCTCCTGTCTGCTCAGCCTTACTTGCTGTTTCTAGCTGTAGCATTTGTTGTTTGCTTACGTGCATTGATTGTTGCTTCCTTTTACTAATACATCTGCATGTATATCTCTTGGTCAGAACAGAGGTCAGTACAGTATAAAGCAGTTTTCTGGGCAGCTATAAGGAAGTAGTTGTTATTTCTATGTACACCCCTCTTATATCTCCTGGAGGTCTCCATTCCAAATACTAATCAAATCTTAGCTTTAACTGGATCAGCCATAATCAGATAGATGCTGTCAGGTAGTGACATTGTCACAAATATATTAAAGCAAACTTGTTTCACATGTTTTAAGAACAGATAGCTTTATTCTAAACGTAGCTGCAAGATTAGATATTTGATTCTTAAGAAAATGAGGATAATGAACCTATTATTTGTTTATCAGGAAGAAATATTAAATTTTATGGAATTTAGTTTGTCTCAGCTATAAACTTTCATATTTTTATATTTGTTTCTATTGTGTAGATTAAATTTAAGACTTACTGATTTAACACATTGGTTTTAGTTTGACAGTAATTATTACTGTAATCCTTGAAACTGTGTAGCTACTTGGTAAACAGCATATAGCAAGCATACAGACCGTAAGATAAAAGATATAATCAGTGTAATAATATTACTCCTAAAATATAAAGCAGGAATGTTCATGAGTGAGGATCACAGACTAAAAGGAAAGTTGTGGGAGAAGGAAGGGCAAAGCCAGAGGTGAAGAGGGGAATCAGTTTGGAGTTGCTATGCATGTAGAAACACCAAAAGTCCAACACCTCGTGAAGACCCTTAGCCTTATCTGTGGAGTTTAGGTGGTTGGAGGCAGTTGGAAAAATTCTTATGACCTTGGAGCTTTAATAGGCACTTCAATAAATCTGTTGATTAGAACTGAACCAACTAAGCCTAATCCTTTGAGCCTAACAAAAATAGTTTATTTCTACATCAAGCCAATATATTTATAAAAAGCTAAAAATGAATGCACATATATAGCAAAATGTCCTATTTGACATGCATCCTGTTTTTGCTACAGATAAATTGAATGGTTTATTATTTCTGAAGCTTCAGATTACATACCCTCTTGAGTTACTCAAAAGAGACATTATAAACAAATGTGGGCAAAAGTATAGAAAATTAGAATTATTAATTGGCACTGTGGTCATTAGTGAAAGGAATACAAGAGCATGGACACAATTCTGTGGTGATGGTCGATGAGATTATTTGTTCCAGTCCTCCAAAGTATCGCTTCCCTGAAGCTGGCTTGCGAATAATGATTACCAATAAATTTGGGCCAAGAACCAGGCTCCGGATGGCAAGCAGGTTAATTATTAATGAGGTGAGTTCACAATGGAGAAAATAATTAAAATGTTGACAAACTTAGTAAATCACTTATTCATTTAATTCTTATTGTATTCTGTTTCTACAGTAATCAATTCATAGTATAACACATTCAGAACTCTTAAAAATTAAGCAATGTATTTATCAATTTATAATTTGAAGTATTTTATTTTATAAATTATGTTTGTAATTTAAGTTATATTTCAATTGAAATTAAAATTGAACTCATTTAAATAAAATTGAAATTATATTTCAGTTTATGAATTGAATCCATAAAAAAAGAAATAAATCCTTATGCTGGGTGATGGAAAAATATTTTCAATGGTCTGAAATTATCTGAAAAGACTTATCACTAAAATAAGTAGGAATTCAATTATGATGAACAAACCCAATTAATTTTAGTAAATTTGACCTTCTTCATACAATGCCCATTTAATTTGTTGATTTCACTAAGAATGCTTGAAGCCATCAATTTGAAATGCTTTAAAACAGAACAAAAGGAATTTTTCTTGATCAAAGGAACATATTTGGTCCTGGAATGAAATGCTTATCTCAAAAAATAATAGGAGATGTGGGACAAGAACTGTATTTAATTTGATTTAATCTAATTAATACCAAATATAATTTGTATAGCTAATAATGAGGATTTCATATCCATTGGTATTTTAGAAGATAGTCAAGACTCAGTAGGACCTTTGGGGATAGAAAAGATATAATTTAACTGCTCCTGAGATTGGTTAAAGGGTGTCAAGGGGACTGGTTATATTAGTCTGTCTTGTTTAAAATTGTAAGTATTTTAATTGGGAATATTAATTTCTTATAGTTTAAAAACCCAGGTAAACAAACTATCAAACAACAAATCACATCCAGGTGTTTAAAGAGCTGTATGCTCTAACAGTAATTGGGCTTTTTTTGTGCATTTTAGCGCCAGCGTCTAATTCATTCTTCCAATGGACAGTTGATTCAGAATGGGACACATGAGAATATTGAAAATGGGGCCATCCATGTTGACAATCAAGAAGGAACAGAACACATTATCCTGTCTCCATTTTCACCACCAGGTAAATATTCAAGGCACATTATGGTATAAACAAGAAAGTAAAAAAGTTTCTCCGTAAAAACCTGCCTAAGGATTAGGGTTGCAAAAAAGAAACATATTCCTTCCCATAGGCTGGGGAATTCCTGGCAGATGAAGTTCACTTATCTTAAAAGTTGCTGAAATTGAAAAACACTGCCTTAGTGTTTTTAACTAAGCAAACTCTTTGCTGGATGATCACCCCAATCCAGGTGAGTTCTTAACAGAATAAATTATATTCAGAAGTGTTGCATTTTAAGTATTGGTTGGATTGGCTCTGAACTAAACTAGAGGATTACAGTGATAGGACGTTATCTAAAATTTAGTAAGAATTGACTGAGTTAAAGGGGTCAAGAGCTTCATGGGATGAAGCGGGGAACCAAAATCACATGGTAAAAGGCAGTGGGTCAAATATGTTATTAAAGTGGGGCACCCCTTAGGTTAACTGAAGATATTAGATAAAATCACTTATTACTGTAGGTCACATGAATGCTTCCTCTGTAATTTACCTGTAAACTGATATGAATGACTCCTGATCTGTGCAGATTATAAAAGATACATATATCATCTTATGGGCCGGGTTTGAGTCATTCAGCCCATATGAAATGAGCGAGCACTGGAGCAGCTGTGTGTGGAGAATCCTGTTGATTTTGTCATAATGATGAAAGCAGTGTTAAGGCATCACGTTACAAGTTCCACCCCTAGGTGGTCATCATGCTAAATCATGATGTATGTAATAAAAGAGCTGGGCTTGTGTAGGAACACTGCAAGATTAATTTCTTCAGTTGAATCCTCCTTGGCCCACTAGAGGCTAATAGCTGGCTGCAAGTGTTTGGGGAGTTATTAGAGCAATGTTTCTCAACCTTGTCAACTTTCAGATGTGTAGATTTCGATTTCAATTCCCAGAATTCCCCAGCCAGCATTCTGGGGATTGAAGTCCACACATCTGAAACTTAACAAGGATAAAAAACACTGTATGAAAGGAAATCCAGACTTGACCAATGGAATAATTTCTTGGGTCATCTAGAACAGTGTTTCTCAACCTCAGCTACTTCAGTAACTTTAAGATGCATGGACTTCAACTCCCAGAAATCATGTTTGTTTCATCTTGCTTTGAGCCAGCATAACCTCTATCTATAAAATGTTACTTAGCCCCCAAAAGTAAATCACTGCAGTGTAGTGGCAGAAAAAAACATATTTCACACTTTAAAATTGGAAGTAATTGCTGATAACATTTAAAATTAAACTGATGTTTGGTCTTTGATCAATACATAACTTGGGCAAACTGCTTTGTTGGTATCTGGCTCTTCTTTAATTTTTCAATTTGTTCAGAACCCCGGAAGAAGGATAAATTTCAGGGTTTTTTTTCTATCTTGCTCTTTAATTTTAAGATAGTATCTTAGATTAAATTAGAAATATGCTGGTTTATACTACTAGCATATTTTTATCAGATGAGCAGCATTTTTTTAAAAAAGAAATGCCTTACTTTTTGCCTTACTTTTGATAGTTTTTGTACCACCAACCACATCTGAGAGCATCTGTTAAACTTTAGGTTAAACAGGATATAGCCTTGAGGAAAAGGCTAGATAAGTAGCTGTTTTGGTTTAATGCAATTCAAAGGGTTATTTCCCATGTATTCAACAATCCTCTTCTGCTAGAATAGAAATTTTAATTTGGTGGCAACTTAAAGAGTGGAGAAATTTTGTGTCGGTTGTCATTAAGATTTTGGGAGGCTGCTTGCAGCAAGGGGGCCTCAATTTGTGTACTCTTGATCCAGGCAAATGGGTATTATTAGGAATACTTAAGTATCAAAACAAACTACTTTTTGGAATATGCATTTGTCAAGGTTCGCAAGGCAGCTATTGAAAATCATACAGGCTGCATATAAAACGTATACAATGTTTACACAAAATAACTGATCTGGTGGATCTGATGAAAAAGTAGGTTTGTGCTTTTGTTTTCCTCTCTAGCAAAAGGTCTTTCTTTACAGGTTTATGTGTAAAAGCTCTATGTCTATGAATGGTAGAATCATCAGGAGACAACTGACTTTTTTTAAAAAAACATTTCCCGTCCTTAAATTGGATATTTAAGAATCTGTTGACGAGCTAGAACAGGTTAACAAAGAGAAAGCATTCATTCTTACAACCCCACTTCGGCACATATGCAAAACCGACTACTGGCTAGAGCAGAGGTGATTAAACTGAACCTTGAGACCTCTCTCTTTGCTGTCAGTCTCTTGTTTTTTCATCTTGTTATACAAGAACCATGGTACTGGGTTTCACAGTTTCCTGTCTTCCTTTTGAGAAATGTGTTCATATATTCTATATCATTTTTCTTCTTTTTTATATGAGACTGAAGAAGACTCCTGAATTGGGGTTGAAATGTTTATCTGTAACATCTAAAAATAAAAGTCTAGTTGCCTTTTTAAAATTTGGTGTGCAAGTTTTTTTTTTCAATTTTGCTACAAGACATGACCTGGATTATTAAGAATACACATAGCCATTCTACTTTGTCAATACTTTTTTTTCAGTGCTTGATTTGAAAATTCTAAAAAATGCTAGGAAGAGTTAGGAGTCTGAAGATAACATGAAGACATTTCCTAGGAGATTTCTGTTTACTAGAAAGTGACTCTAGCCTGCTTTCTAGATAATTTTGTCTGTTAATTTATAAAATGCTGTAGTCTCAAGTTAAAGATGACAGCCTAGAAAACTGATCATAGCCAGGTACTAAAGTTTCAGATTATACTTAGAAATCTAGAACAAAGAAGTAATGGCTCTTTTACATTTCTGAAAACATCTAAGTTCATTAACCCAGATAATCTCTTTCCTTGATAGAAACACATTGATGTTAGGAAAGATAGAAAAAGAACCATCAGCTTTTCTTTTCCAAAGAAAATTTCCATTGTGATCTTTCATTTTCTGTATTTTTTAAAGATCCAATTTATGTCAATTTAGATAAATCTAAGTGCAGCAATGGCCATCTAGTCTGGAAACAGTGCTTTGTAAGCTTGGCTCAGTTTTTGGTATATTGTTGATCTTTGCTGGGAATGGGGTGGGAAGTTGCAATTAATATTCTCTTAGCTGTATCCTGAAGATATTCTCTTGATTGCCCCAGTATTTCTTTCCTGAATGGAGAATCATTTATTATTAATTTTCTATTATTTTACCTTTGTTTTTGTGGTTGTTTTCAGTGATGGAAAATATGTAAAAAAAAACCTGGTTAACCTAAATTTATTTATTTATTTATTAAATGTATATGTCACTGAACTCAAATATGACTCTTGGTGGCTTACAGTAAAACATAAAATCAACAATATATAATAAAAACAATTTAAAAAGCAATAAAAACCAAGCAGATTGAGAGGGGAGCAGCAAGAATATATATGTGGGGGAAGGAGTTTGATACTAAACCACCAGCCACCTCCAAGATGGTGTACCCTTATTGGGGCCCCAAGCCAGCTGACAGAGCCAGGTCTTAAGGCCCTTCTAGAAGGCTGCAAGGGTGGGTGCAAACCTCACCTCTGGGAGCATGATGTTCCACAGGGCAGGAGCCACAGCTCCTTCTTCTTGACCCTGCCAGCTGAAATGCCTTGGCTGATGGGATCTGTATTAGGTCTCTTCTGCTGGTTCAGGTGGGGAAGGTCATCTCCATTGGGGTGAGATGGTTCCTCAGGTTGCCTGGTCCCATGCCATTAAGGGCTTTAAAGGTCAACACCAACACCTTAAATTGCACCCAGAAGCAAACTGGCATCCAATGCAGCTCGCAGAAAAGAGGTGTCACATGAACCATACTGTGGACCCCAAGCATACTGCACCAGCTGCAGCCTCTGGATGCTTTTCAAGATAAACCCATGTAAAGTACATTGCAGTAATCCAACAAAGAGATGACAAGGACATGAATGACTAAGTATAGGGACTCCTTGTCCAAGAACAGATGCAACTGGCACACAACATGGAGTTGCACAAAGGCCCTCCTAGCTATGATGGCCACTTACTCTTTGAGCAGGAGACAAGAGTCCAGGAGAACCCCCAGATGGTGCACAGATGGTCTGGGGCAGTGCCACTGGATTAGAAATATTAAAGTCCAGATCCAGAACCCCCAGATACCACTCAGTCTTGCCAGCATTCAACCAAAGACTGTTATCCCCCATCCAGACCTGCACAGCCTCCAGACACCGAGTCAGGGCTGAGGCAGCATCACTTGGATCACCAGGGATGGAGATGTGAATCTGAGTATCATCAGCATACTGATGGTACCTCATCTCATGGCGATGGATGATCTCACCTAGCAGTTTCATGTAGATGTTAAAAAGGAGTGGAGAAAATACCGAGCCCTATGGCATACCACAAAGTAGTGGCTGAGGACTGGACCTTTCCCTCCCAATTAACACTGGCCTTGGAGAAAGAAGCCAAACCAGTGCAAAACTGTGCTGCCCTGCCCCAGCTCCCACAGCCAACCCAAAAGGATACCATGGTTGATGGTATCAAAAGCTGCCGAGAGGTCAAGGAAAACCAGGATGGATGCACTGTCCCCATCCTGCTCTTGCCAGAGTTTGTTGACAAGTGCAGCCAATGCTACCTCTGTCCCATAACCATCCTGAGCCAAGATTGAAAAGGGTCCAGATAATCCACTTCCTCCAGGATCCTCCGTAGCTGCCATGCAAGCACCTTCTCAACCATCTTCCTTAAAAAGGGTAGGTGGGAGACTGGACAATAATTGTCCAGACAGTTGGAGTCCAGCAATGGCTTTTTAAGTAGGGGATGAATCAGGGCCTCCTTAAAAGGTTCCAGAATATCTCCTCTCACAGTGAGTTTATCACTGCATGGACTCACCTGTTAGTTACTGTGCTGGCAGCTTTCACCAACCAGGAGAGACATGGATCTAATTGGCAAGTGGTTCTACTGACAGCATCGAGGACCCTGCCACTTCATCAGGGGCAACAGGATTGATTTATTCCCAGATAACTGGGCAAGACTCCTTCCTAGGCATCTCAAGTGGACCTACATCACTCATGGCTTCCAACTGGGACTGATTTTGAGTGACTTTGTTTGCCAGGTTTCAGCATATTCCTCTGCATGGCCCTGTAGATGATCTCCCGAATCCCCTCTTCCAAGAAGGGATCAGGTGACTCTGAACAGGGTTGAATAAGGGTGGAGAAATAATTACATTTTGTCACCCTTATCACCACAAGGTAGGCCTTCATAGCAGCTCTAACTCATGTTAAATGTAGAAGCCGAGAAAAAACTGAACAGTGGATTATAAAAAGTAGTGGCCACAATTTACCTTGAAAGGCTTTTTCTGTCCTGAGGTCAGTCATATTTTCTTACCCTATTTGCCTTGTTGAAATGTTTCATGTCACTCCTCTGGGACTCTTCCAATAGTTGGAAGAAGCCTTTGCATATGTACTGTATACTTGTAGCAGCCTCTATTGGCAACCGAATGTGCCAGAAAAGGCAATAGAGCAATGTGAAGAATATAACAACTTTGATTCATAGAGCACTTTCAGAGCAATGCTATCTCAAAGCAATGACAAATTGAAGCATTTCTTTAAAGAAAAACCTGTCTATGCATGTAGTTAACCAGTAGAACATGTATTTGTTCATAAACTAGATAGTTTCACTTTCTTTTCAGTAAGACTGCCTTTGAAGAGCCTGCAAAAGCTTTAGTTGATGCAGATTATATCAAAATCCTATCAATCCTGCAGTGAAAGCTTTGCATTGGTTGCCGTTTATTTTCCAGTGTCAGTTTACAATGCTTACTGGTTTTACTCTTTAACATCCCAAATATCCAAGGCTTGCTTATTTAAAGGATGTTAAAGAGTAAAACTGCCTCTACTTGCCAGATATTATGACCTTGGTTGGCAAGCATCTTGGAAAAGGTCTCTCTCTTCCTAGGAACATTTGTTGGATCCTTCTTCTGTATCATTCCAAATGTGGAGCTCTTTTCTTTTGAAACTATAACTGCATGAATTACAGGGGGTTCTTTGTCTTTGATTTTCCAAAAATTTTCTTTTCATATTCTTCACCAATATCTTCAGTATAACTTTAAATGGCTTAAATACATAGTTATTGAAAGGGTCTGTGGGCAGACTCTTTGTTTAGTGCCTTCAAGTCAGTCTTGACTTCTAGGGACTGCCTGGACAATGTCCCTGCAGTTTTTGGCAAGATTTCCTGCTTCTTTGGGCTGAGAATACTTAGCTACCTTAAATAGCCTTTCTGTAATTGTAGCAGCAGCAGTAGTAATAATAGTAGTGGTAATAATAGTATGATAAAAATTCCAAATCTAGTTTAAACTTCTAGTTGACTATCATATAATATACCAGATTCAATCTAAGCATCTGGCTGACTATGCAACCAACCATATTAATAAATGTCTGGCTGTCTATGTGACCAACAATAGATAATATTATAAGACCAACCATAACAAATTAAGAATGTGTGATCTAAGGAAAAAAAAGAATATACTTTTCTGGATCTCAAAGCACTAAGGGTCAGTTAGATTTTCTGAAGGAAACACATGATTTACAGTAGATGTTGAGAATGGAGGGAAGACTGGGATTGTGTATCTGGCTATGTATTTGCTCATATAATCCCAAGCATGTCAACTGCTTTTCAAGATGTCCTTGCTTCAGGTACTGTTTGTCTTCTGAGAAACAAGAGAAGTCAATATTGCGCAATTCAGACATGCTACCCCTCTCCACAGGCAAACTCCATTAAACTGGGAGTAGGATTCTGGTCCCCTTTCTTCTTCTGTCTTTCTCTCCACTAAAATTCACAACTTGCCATATCTGGTGTTCAATATTGGCTTTATTGCTTATGCAGCTCATGTCTGTACAGCAATATACACTGACAAACTAATTCCCTTTTCTCTTTTCTCTTTTTCTTCTCCAGAAGGAAAAACAGAAAAAGTCAAATGGATCCTGTCCTGGCCACTGATATTCCTCCTCTTTTGCACCATCCCAAATTGCAGCAAGCCACGCTGGGAGAATTTTTTCATGCTGACATTTGTCTTTTCCACATTATGGATTGCTTTGTTTTCCTATTTTATGGTGTGGATGGTGAGTAAGGGCAATTATATGGGAGGCTGGTTTTTGGTCATTTAAGGTACATGTGTTATGAAGTTAGACAGAAAACAGAAGCAACAGTAAGTGAAGAATATTGCTACCTAAATCTAATTGAAAGAAAGCAAAGAAAATGTTTAATGTACCCCATATCAGCATTCAAATAAGTATTTTATTGAAGTCATCATTGTGACGCTTAAACCTGTCCTCCTGAACTTCCTAATTCCTTATCCCTTCTTTTCTCTAACATACCTAGCAAATACTTAGGTTACTGCAAAATGCCACATCTTGCCCTGCAGCTCAACTAGCCTTGTGGAACATGTTAAGACAATCTATTAAACAGCTCACAAAGGAAGATATTGATCTGATTGGCTTCTTTTTCAGTAATTAGGAAAAATAAATTTTGTGTTGCACTCCTACATTTTGGTTTCAGCCAGGTGGAGATCTTTTCTTAGAGCTGAAGGGAGTGTGATTACTCATTGGATTGTCATTTGGTTTTTAATCCAGTCTCCTCAATCTGATGTCCTTTAGATGTGCGAGAACTACAAATCCTAAAATGCCCAGCCAGTTAATGTTGTTAGGAATTCTTAGAATTGTAGTCCAACCATAACCACAGAGCATCATGTCAGGAAAGCTCTGTCATATTAATCTCAATTAGTACCAATTTATTAATCCTATTTTCATCCCTCCTTTCATCCAAGAAACACAGGACAGCATACATGGCTATCTCTTGCTAATTTAATCCACAAAGCAATCAGTCATGTGAGGCAAATATTGGGATTAATCTATAGTTGACCCTGTGAACTTCAAGGCAGAGTATGGACATGAACTGAAATTGTACTAGTCTTAGCCAGGCGTTCTGTAGATTTCTGCTTTGTTTAGGTCAGCAGAAAAAATATCATATGGAGGATAAATAGTCTGACATTTCAGAAAAGTTTTATATGTGATTCCAATGGAACCAGTTTAGACATAACTAAAGTAAAGATTGTGATCATGCATAGTTTCTGCATTCTAAATATACACATTTGCTAGACAATGAAAAGGAAAAATAAAACAGGAAAGCCCCAGCCAGCTTTTTTCTCCTCAGTTATTGTTATTTATTTGATTTTGATGCTGCTTCATTCCATATGACTCTGGGCAGCTCACAAAATAAACAGCAACATAAAAAAAACCCTGTAAATATAAGGTAATAAAAATTTATGTAAAAAAAAGAATTATATGACAATTATAAGATGGCAGTCCAGACAATAGATGAATATACAGTATATTTCAAAACAGATTATCCCTAGAAGCTGCAAAACATTTTTATCATATTATAAATTTGATAAATAAATACATTTTTATTTTGCCTAGATTGGCTTCTTAAAGTCTGGCATCCTCAAGATATTGGCTTAGAGTAGCCATCAGCAAGCATGTATGAGATGAAATCCAACAGGTATAGAAGATGTCAGATTTAGCAATCTGTTCTATATAGTCAATTTATGGCTGCTAATTTGTTTTAGCATGGGAATTTTCATGTTTATTAGCTTGATTCATTTTAACACCCACGTGCTCAAAAGGTTAAAGAAGGTCTAAGAGTCATTATGCTCTATTGTTTTCAAAAGCTTGTTTTCTTTTGTTGCATAGGTAACAGTGATTGGTTACACTCTAGGGATTCCTGATGTTATCATGGGCATTACTTTCCTCGCTGCAGGAACTAGTGTACCAGACTGCATGGCCAGTTTAATAGTAGCAAGACAAGGTAAGACCTGCGTTGGTTTCAGATAAATGCTATGCTTGTTTTCTACACCAGAAAGCAATGTTCTTACATATACAAATGGGGCTGAGCTAGTTAAGATCACATTCATTTCATTCAGATTTTAATATAAGCTAATATAATTTGAATTTCTTAAATTAATATATGAATCAGAATAAAGGTATCCAGTTGATGCAATTTTATTAATTTTGCATTATAGTTTTCTGATTAAAATGTGTACACAAATGATTAGTAAAAGTTGTGTACAAATATGTACACATTTAAGAGAAAATGCTGTTTATTGGAGGAAACTGCATACAAGCATCAGCGAGACATAGTGAGATACATGCATATATATATACACCTGAGTAACCTGTATGCTGGTCAAGAAGCAGCAGTTAGAACCAGACATGGAACAATGGATTGGTTCCAAATTGAGAAAGGAGTACGGCAAGGCTGTATATTGTCACCCTGCTTATTTAACTTATATGCAGAGTACATCATGCGAAATGCTG